>JBBMEG010000009.1:8135852-8147767 GCA_037832605.1 Cyclanthera cordifolia | reverse complement strand
CAATTTTTTCTTAATATAAAGTTTGTATAATATAGTGTTAAAACAAACTAATAATTATAAACGTAAATACTTAAGAATTTATTTTCTTATAATAATTCATCTAGTTTTAAATTCTTAGCTTACACTTCTGACAATAAATTTGAGGTTATGTTGTTCTAAAAAATAAAATTTATTTTTAATATACACAAATATATATATAATCTTTACCAATTCAAATATGCTATAAATTTACAAAAATTGATGTATGTTATTATCGTAGCATTTTTTTTAATTCAACATAATTTAGAATGAATCGTTCAAATTCTTAAATATTAATATCTTACTTCAACTAAAATTTTGTTTGACCACTTAAACTATATTTAAAGGAGTAATTAAATTTCTTTTTAATGTAATAAATAATTTATATACAAAGAAAAAAAATGAACTAAGGGTTAGGAACTTATTAATTTAAAATCTCAAAAAAAACAAAAAAAACTTATTAATTAATAAAAAAAACATATATGTAAGCTTATGGTAACTACGAACATAATATTGCGATTAAAAAAAAAAAATCTTGAGATAATAAATTCAAAATTAGAACATTTTTATTATTGGGTATGATAATTGTTTTAAAAGATGATTTTGATATAAAAATTAAAACCAATGGCATAGTTGGCGTGGAAGCACTAAACAAAACAACGTCATTCGGTATAACGCTTTTTCCCATCCACGTGTGTCTAACTGCAGGTTGCATAGAGATTCTGTTTTGGGGTCTTTTCCCTTTCTTTTTCTTTTTTCTTTTTCTTTTTCTTTTTTTACAAATATTTTATTATTATAAAACAGTACTCTCTGTATTATAAAACTATTTTCCTCGCATTTCAACGGATATTCCGTATTCAGAGAAGGGTCTTTTTTTTCTTTCTTTTTTTTTTTTTGTGACAAAATTCGAGCGTATTTTAAGTTGGATTACGATATACAATACTAACTTCCCGAGGGAATATTTTGGGAAAAAAAAACAAAAAATAAATTAAAGTGATGCAAATTCACGTTATATCCAATAAAATATTATTTTAGTCTTCAAAATTTCACAATTATTTTATTTCGATTTTTAATTTTCAAAAGTTTAATTTTAATCTATACATTTTGAGAGTTTGTTCGGAATTTAAAATCAATTTTTATATTTTTTTTATATAAAAATTAGCAACTTTCTAAGTGTTAAAATTTTCCTCACGGTTTATCTTTCGTTATGTTAGAATTATTAATATTAATGAAATTTTTTGATTAATATTGACTTAAATTTTACCATAGGTATCGATTTTAAATTTATTTTCAAAGTTTAATGATTAATATTGAACTTTTGAAAGTTTATATGACAAAAATGAAAATTTGGAAGAAAAATGAGATTTTACCCTAAAATTTATCTCTATATTTTGAAGGAAGTTACATTTTATATCATATTGATTAAAAATATATAATTTAGTTTCTATTATTTGAAAAATATAAATGATACTTCCTATAGTATTTAATCATATAATTTGTAAAAATAAATTTTAATTTTTATTATTTGATAAAACATAAAAGGTAAACTATGTTATTTGTAAATCATAAGCAAAAATTTAATATATAGATGTAATTTCTACTATATAAATAATGTATTTTTATAATCAATTACTTATCTCACAATCTCGTCATTAAACGTACAAATAATTAACTTCTACATATTTTATAAATTAAAAAATAATAATCATATAAATCGTTTTTTATATTTTATCAAAATTGAAGGACTAAATTATAATTTCTCAAATTATATAACTAAATTTTAGATTTATCGCATCATTGAAATTAAAACTTAGATTTTTAAAACATAAAAACATAAATTCTAGCTTTATTAATACCAACAAAAACGAGATAATACAAATTCAAACTCTATCGATTTTAATCCTTGAACTAACTCGATCCGACTAAAATGTCAAATTTGCTAATTATTTTTAAAATAAATTAATTAATATTTTAAACAATAACGTTAATCATAACTAGTTCTTTAGAAGGAAAACTGCACAAATATATAAAGGGAAGTATTAACAATTGATCGTTATGGGTTGGCGACACAATAATTTTATTGTTTAGTGTTATTTCAATTTAATACCAACATTAATCCAGAGGACAAATTTTGTAAAATGAAACGCAAGTATTTAAAATTTACATGTAGACAGTAAAAAATCATAAAATTCAATTTAAATAGATAAATAAATAATATCAAATAGTTATGAAATAGGCCAAAAATTAAAATGAGAAGAAAAAAAAGGGTTGGAGAATATGATTGGATAAAATAAAAAATTGAGTTAGAATTGAACATTTAAATTTGAAAACTAAAATAGAATAAAATCAAAACCTTTTTAATGAATAAAATGAAAACATTTGTAATTAAGATTATGCTCGATAACTATTTGCTCTTGCCTTCAACCAATTTGTTAATAGACTATGTTAATAATCAGAGTACAAATTAAAAAAAAAATGTAAACATGTTACTAAAGTTTATTGAGAAATATAAGAGGACAAAAAAAAGCAAAAATGGTCGATAATAACTCATTTTTAATTTTAAATTAAATATTTAAAATTCATGATAAAAATGAAACAAAAATTAAATTTGAAATAACTAAATGAAACTTTTTTTTTTTTTTTAGTTTTAAGTAACAAATAGATAGGAAAAACCTCCATATCTATAGATGGCAACGTTATTAAAAAAAAAAACTAAAATAATATTTTAAATTAATATACTATTTTTCTGAAAATAAATATTTTAACATAATAATAACTATGGAGTTTTTGATCGGTGGGTTAAGTTGTTATTTCCGAATTTCCCATGGGTGTTCTTAAATTCTCAGATACACTGCTTTATCTCTCCCCTAAAATCCTTATTCGTCCTCTCCCTTTCACTCTCTCGCTCACTCTCACACAGTTTGCAGAGACTTCCACAGTTTCATTTCTCCATAGCCATGGTCAACTTATTAATTTCCCAAATCCCCTTTCCCTGATTCTATCCTCCTCTTTCACAATCATTGTAGCCTTTTAATTTCTCTCTGTGCAAATTAATTCATTCTCAATAATGGGCCCTTTCGATTCCTCCTCCGCCGCCTCCTCCGGCAGCGGCAGCAGCAACAGCAGCAGCAGCTCCTCCTCCACTGTCACCAAACAACATGACATCGACGGCCTCCTCGCCGGCGCCGGCTACAAGGTCCGCTCCTCCGACCTCCACCACGTCGCTCAACGCCTCGAACGCCTCGAGTCCGCCATGGTCAACTCTTCCTCCGACATCTCTCTACTCGCCTCCGATGCCGTCCATTACAACCCTTCCGACATCGCTTCTTGGGTCGATTCCATTCTCTCCGAGTTCAATCAACCGTCCGATCTCCCCCACTTTCCAGATCTCATTCCCGATTCCAATCCGACGCCTCCTGATCTCTCCTGGATCGATCCCTCTGCTTCTGCGCACCACCAGCTAACCGTCGTCTCCGCCATGGAGGAGGATTCCGGTGTAAAGCTGGTACACATGCTCGTCACGTGTGCCGATTCAATCCACCGTGGCGATTTCCCATTGGCTGCCTCTCTGATTCTGGAAATGCAAACTTTGCTCTCTGCCATCAACACCGACTGCGGCATCGGGAAAGTCGCTGGCTACTTCATCGACGCGCTCACGCGGCGCGTGTTTACACCGCTTGACGCTCCCGCCGCTGCCGCTACCACCGGCTACGAAAACGACCTTCTATATCATCATTATTACGAGGCTTGCCCTTACCTTAAATTCGCTCATTTCACCGCGAATCAAGCCATTTTGGAAGCCTTCGACGGTCACGATTGCGTCCACGTCATCGATTTCAACCTAATGCTCGGTCTACAATGGCCGGCGTTAATCCAAGCCCTTGCCTTACGCCCCGGCGGCCCTCCTCTTCTTCGTTTGACCGGCATTGGACCGCCGTCTCCCGACGGCCGCGACTCGCTACGTGAGATCGGGTTGCGACTCGCCGAGTTGGCTCGGTCGGTGAACGTTCAGTTCGCCTTCCGCGGCGTGGCGGCGGCAAGGCTGGAGGATGTGAAACCGTGGATGCTTCAGGTGAATCCTAAAGAGACGGTGGCGGTGAACTCGGTTATGCAGCTGCACCGGTTGCTAGGAAACAACAACCGGTCCTCCGCCGTAGAAGCTGTTCTCGGCTGGATCCGGAGTTTGAACCCGAAGATCATGACGGTGGTCGAGCAAGAAGCGGACCACAACCAGACCGGGTTCTTGGAGCGGTTCACGGAAGCGCTTTTTTATTATTCCACCATGTTCGATTCGCTTGAAGCTTGCTGTATGATGATGCCGGAGAAGGCTCTGGCGGAGATGTATCTACAGCGGGAGATTTGCAACGTGGTGAGCTGTGAAGGATCGGCTCGAGTCGAGCGCCACGAGCCGCTCGTCAAGTGGCGCTCTCGGCTCCGCCAAGCCGGTTTCAGAGCCCTCCATTTGGGATCCAACGCCTTCAAACAAGTCAGTATGCTGCTGACAGCCTTCTCCGCCGAAGGATTCTCCGTCGAGGAGAACGAAGGGTGTTTGACGCTCGGCTGGCATAGCCGCCCTCTCATCGCGGCTTCGGCTTGGCAACCCGCGCCGTTGTCTGATGCCAATTCAAATAATCCATTTGGAGTAATAGTATAAAATTACAATAACAATAATATTATTATTGTTGTTACAAATAAAATCATGTAAAATTCTTTTTTTATTTTTTTTTTTACTTTTATCGAACCCCCACAAAAAAGAAAAAAAAAAGTAAAAAAGAAAAAAAAAGCTAGTTCACATCCATCACTTTGCATTAAATTTTAATATAAAGAGTCAATGATATCGACCTTCGATCTAATCTTCCATTCTTAAATGGTGGTTTAGCTTTACTTATCAAAATGTTTAAAATATTAATCTCCATTACTAATTTTATTTGTCCCTATTTTCCACCTCCAATTTACCAAAATTCTCTCTTTCTTTTTTTAAATCCAAAATTTATATAATAAACATATATTAGCATTCTTTCAATCAATTATTCAACATGCTTTTGCGTATTTAAATATAATTTCGTCCGTCCATGTAGATCTACATCCATGTATTATTTAATGACAATTAATTTAAAATCAATATCAAGTACCGGCCCGTCTATTTTAATTAATAATAATAATAAAGAAAAATATGCATGTGAAGGATAGGGTTGGTATTAGAAGTATGGGAAGGGTACCCTAATTGTTGGGTTATTTATATGTTCCTTAAATAGGGACAAGTTGGATGTTGTCCGTACGTTTCATTGTTCCTAAATTTACCCACATTTCACCCACTTCATTTATTACTATGATTTCAAGTTCATCCTAAGATTTTTTTCACAATTGATTATAATTATGGACTAATTCTAAATATGTATTATAAATATTCATTAATTAAAAGTATAAAAAGAAAATTTATAAAATTAGTTAATAAAATAATTATAAATATAGTTATTTAAAAAAAAAAAAAAAAATTAATGCAGTAACGAGTATTGTCACATATTTTTTAATACATTATTAATAATTATATATGCAAATGCAAATATTTTAAATTTTGATTTCGTTCAAGATTATTATGTGATAATAGTAGTAAACAAAAAATACATTAATTGTTAACTTTTTAAAAATAATTGTATTTTAAATTATTTATTAGATTTGACTAGTTTTACAAGACACTCCTTTTATTTTCCTAGCTTATTACATGAATAAAACTTATTTATTCTGGTTTATTACATAAACGTAATTTATTTATGGTAGCTTATTACATAAACGTAATTTATTTAGAAGATTAATATTTAAGGTGACATTTATTAGCAAAACAATAGGGTAACGTGAAGTGAAATTAAGAGTGGATAATTAGTAGTAATTAGCAGAAATGGAAGCTGGGCAAAAAATGGAATATGCTGTATGATAATGGAATATAAATAAATAAATAAATAAATAAATAAAAGGGGGTGAATGACGTGGGAATAGAGGAATAAAGAAAAAGGAGATGATAGGGAGAGGGGGCGATGGGAAAAAGAAGAAATGGAGGAGGACGAAAAAGCAAAAAAAAAAAAAAGAAAAAAAAGAAAAAAAAGACGAAGAGAGTAGTGGTGAGGTGGGGTTGTGTATTGGGGAAAGGAGACCCAAGAAGGGGTGATTGGAATAGGGTGGCATGTGAGATTGCCCGACAGTAAAGGAAAAACGGACTCAGCAACAATGCCAAAACGGGACCCCTACCCGCGTAATTATGAGGGCTGGCTGCCTCAATCACCCAAAAAAAATAAAAAAAATAAAAATAAAATAATAATAATAATAATAAATTAAATGATCATTTTTTATGTTAGACTTTGTGTTTTGTCAAGGGGTGTTTGGACCACCGATAATAAAAGATACAATGGAATCAAGAATGATTCACGGAGAATCGTTCTCCCATAATCACAATTCTCTAAAATCACATTTTTATTTAACTATTTTTTACTTACATTATATCTAATTCTTTTATTTTTTTTTCATTATCATTCTCTTTCTCCAAACACAATTAATCATTCCCTCCATAATCTTTTCTTTAACCATAAACACAATTAACCATTCTCCTCTATGATCATTCACTTTCTCATTCTCGGATAATTTCATTCATCTCCTTATCAATCTCATTTTCTTTGCCCCAAACACACCCTTAATATTTTCATTACTCTAACTTTTAGTCTATATTTTTTAAAAACACATATTTATGAAGATAGATATGTCATGTTTTTTTTTTAAACATGGTTATGTTTACGATAAAAATTCTTTTAGGATTGTCTTCATTTAATGATGAGTTATTTTGTCATTGTAGTTGCTCGATATTGAAGATCACTATGAATTATCATAGTCAAGAAAATCCTTTGACATTCTTGAAGCGCTATATTAAAACTTTCCTCCTCATCAAGTGAAATTCACATCATCCTCAATCCTTCTTCGAACAAAAGAGTTTATTTCACATTCTTGATCCTCAAACTCTTAAAAACTAAAATTGAGACAAAATTCTCACCGTTGTTACCAAATGTGCCACATCAATGTCCTCCAAAATTGGTCGTGGATGAGATTGGGTGCATGTACATTTGTAAAGAGGTTGAAGATTCAATATCGTTTTTAGGTATCGAGGATTCAGGGTTGAATAATGTGAATGTGTATATTTTAATAGGTAATGAGTATGTAGTTTTACTTGATGGTGAAAATGTTTTTAATATCAACAACGTTTGATGACAAACACCTTTTATGTTGGGCACTTTGAATGACAGACGTTTTTAATGTTGAGCAGTATGTCATGAAAAATTGCTCGTTATGGAAGATATTTTGTCACTTTCTTTGATATCGAGTGCTTGTTCTATATAATAGTCCTTCAATGTCGATTTTTGCCCAACATTAAATGTCGAATTTGTAGTAGTGGAGAAAGGATCGGAGATGAAATTTATTTTCTCCCCTAAATACATAATAAGGTTAAAAATTTCTTATTTTCATCCCCTCTCTCAACTTCCTCTTTATTCATGCACTCTCCAATGGTCAAGCGAGTATGTAACTTAGCATTACGTTTTAGTTAATAGTCATAAATTTAGAAGTAAATATATGTTTTGCCTTTTAGAATTTGAATTTAGTTTTAATTTGTCCTCTAAATTTATAAAACTAAAACTTATTCCTATTTTGGTTTTTCTAAATCTATGAAGTTTGAAAAACTGGTTTAACCTTTGATTAATTTGTCATTAGTTTACCTAATAGAATGATGTGCTAAATAAACTTTGTAAATATGTATTTTAAGTGAGTTTAAACATTTAAATATATTAATTTAAATTTTATATTCATTAATCAGTTAAAAATAATCCCAAACTTTAAACATTAATAGGGTCACTTACAAAATCTAAAAAACCAAATAAGAAATTATTGTTTAAATCTCAAAAAATTAAAAGCCTTCCTTTTAAAAGTTCGTAAACCTTATTCGAATAGAGCGGATGGTAGTACATGTCTAATACCAGTTGAGTTATGTTTGATTTGGGCAATTAAAAATCGTCGTCATTCTTTTTCTACCCGTTTAATTTGATTGGTCCACATACACCCAAATGGCCCCTTAGAGTCACATGAGTGAGAGAGAAGAGAGAGAAATAGGATGTAAGCGTTTAATGAGTTTGAAGAACTAGGGTGTGCTAAGTGTGCCATCACCTCAGCTGGCCAGTGTATGGGCCTCACTCACTGACTCAGAGTTGTGCTGTTATGCATTACATTTTGGGTCCCTGCACCAAACTCCTTCATCAAATATCTTAAACAAAGGCCTTTTATTTCCCTTTGTTGCTGCCCCCAAAATTACTCATCTCTCTCCCTATTCCATTAAACATGAATTCTAATGATAAATTGGGTTTTTTTTTTTTTTTTTTTTTTTAATAGATGTAAGTTTCTATTATTTTCATTGTTGTTATGACATTTAATGTCTCACCCTATAATCAAAATAATTTATAAAAAAAAATTGAAATATCATTTTTTACTCTAAATTTCCAACTTCGTTTCATTTTTATTCAGAAACTTTCAAAAGATCAATTACAGTCTTTAGACTTTAAAGTTTGTTTCAAGTGCAGTAGTGTCAGGATCGGTTGGCAACCCAGTTAACTATATCTACTCAGAGTTAGCTTAACCTTTTCCAAGGAACCGTGTTTAGTAGTGAGGGTGGGCAATATCCCACTACAGAAGGTGCTTGTACTACCTCTTCGCGCGAGTGTTTGAGGTTTGGCGGTAGTCAGATTGCTCGACTCACTGAGTTGCCCTCACACTACATCGGTTACGAAGAGATTGAAGTTTTACTTGTGATAACATTCTATTCATGCTACTACTTTCTTTGACATGTTTTGTGGATCCCGTATTGGGTTCCCTTACTGAGTTTTTGCGAACTCATTCCTTTCCATTGTGGATTCCCTTCTAAGTACACAGAGGACTGACCGAGGTGGTTGAACCAGAGCTGACGTGATGATGTGCATTATCATCCAGTCTTTTAAATTATTGTTGAACATTTATTTTGAGTTTCTCTTTAAATTCATGAACTATTTAATTTAGAGGTATGTTAGGTTTGATTTTAACTTTTTTTCCTTTATTTAATTTCAATGGTACCCGATGATTCTTTTAACTCCAAAATTTTTGAGCTATTACTCATTTTGAATAGAGATCAAGTTTAAAAATAACATGTCTCTGCATAAGTTATATGTTTGATCATGCATGAGAGACTAAGGCCCAAGATTGACTCCATGTTGGGTCGAGTCTTTACATAATTAGTTTTTTTACTAATAATTTTGAGATTAGATATTTGATTTTATAGCATTTTATTAAAAAGAAGTTAACACTAAAATAGAGGTTAATTTAATCATTAGAATTTATAAATAAAATTCAAATGAGATTCAAGGTATAAGATCAAACATATATTTCAATTATTAAAACGCAATAACAATAATAGTTTAACTGATTAATTTAAATCGAATGTATTAGTGGTGCAGTGGTTCTCTTGTTTGTTGTTATTCCAGTTCATCCAAGTAAGACTTGTTATCCCCTTCACTAATTTGTACTAAAAAAAAATTTAATTTAATTATAACGAACAATATTACTTAGTCAAATAACTTTCTAAATTCACTTAAATAGTTATTACAATGATTTCTTTGGATTTTATTAACATATATAAAAACTAATTTTAAATTTCAAAATTCAAAATTACGAGGTTGAAAATTTGTAAATTGAATACTCAATAGTTAAGTGGCCAAGTATTTGAATTTTAAAAATATGATATGATTTAAAAAAAAACTTTGAAAATAAAATCATAAATGTTCGCAATAAAGAGAAAGGGGGTTTGATTGAATGTAGGTGGAGATGGCTAAGGAAACAGGCTTCCGTAAGTGAAGGAAATTAAGCCGATGAAAAAGCGGGCCAATCCGAAGAAAACTGGACCCGGTAGACCCGAAATATGGCCCACCAGCCCCTAATTTCACATGATCCCGTTCTGCGTGCTGACTCAGTCGGGAATCCCTTGGCCCACATTCAAAAATATTTCCTGGGGACCACATTTAACTTCTGTATCAACCGGCACATTCACGTCTCAATTATCTCTCACGTGTGATAACACTTTTTTTTCCCTTTTTTTATTAGGTTAAAATATTTTTCTATTTTAGTTTCCAAAATTTTAAAAGTCAAAATATTTGTTTCTCTTATTTTTTTTTTGAATTTTTGAATTTGTTTTAATTTTATTTATGAACTTTTAAATCTTCGGTTGTATTTTAAAAAAATTTTATGAACTTTTAAATTTATTTTATTTTAATTTTTAGAAGCGGTTAACTTATTCAGTTTTCTAATTCAAAAGTTTTTTTTAGGAGAAAAATTATTTTCAATTAAAGTAATTGACTACAAAAAAAAAATGAAATTTCCATATTTTAAACCGTTTAAAACGAAAAGAAAGATTTTGTGTATCATTTAAATGCTCAATTTTAATCAAGATTTTCGAAAAAAAGGAAAACAAAATTGTTTATCATATTTCAATACAAATTTTAAATGTATATTCACACACATGTACTAATTGTATTCAAATGATTAATATTACTGAACGAATTTTAAATTATATTAAATGCAACTTTGAATTTAAAAAAACTTGAGATTTAAGATATTAAGCATTGCTTTTAATTAAATCTTTTTCGAATACTAAAATTTAATATTTGAAAGTTTAACTATCAAAATTAAATAAACAGGAAAGTTACTAAAAATAGTTAATATGATCGTAAATTTAATTAATAAAATTTAAACTTGAAACTTGAAACTTTTAATTGAACCTTTTAAATTTTAAATTTGTTACATTATGATCCTAATTTTAATTAATAAACTTAATAAAATATCTAGAATTAGTTCAAATAATGAATTTGAAATTAATTTAATGAAAAATAATTCTTAATAAGTTTTTAATAAAATAAAAAAAATAAAATGTGTACATATTTTTCAAATTCAATGGAAAAGGGGGTAAGAGACTAAAATTGGATAAAGACTAAAATAATAGTTTAGAGTGGAAAAAATGATATTTCAAATTCAATTTTTATTTTTTTTCCACCTCATCTTTTATTTATTTATTTATTAATCCCTATAATTCACATTATTTACCTGGTCCTTTTCTCGCGGGTCAATTTTGGGTGAGAGAGACCCGTCTTGTATAAATTGAAAGGCCCATCATTTAGGATGGGATCCTCTGCGGACCAGACTAGGGAAATAGCCTGTGGACCTTTCTTCTGTAATCTTATCTTACGTACGCATTTTACTTTTTTTTTTTTTTTTTTTAATTTTTTTTTTAAATTTTCATTTTAATCAAAACAACCATGATTGAACTTTTCACCAAATCACACACACCTTTCAATATCATAAATTATGTGGCTCACATCAATAATTTAAATAGTTTTTAATTATTATTATCTTTAATCATTGTTTGCTTTATCTAATAGTACATATCTTAATTAATATCGCCACTTCGTTTTCAAATATTTCTATTCTTAGTCCTAAGTACACCTTAATAAAGTTTCTAATAATTACTTTACTGAAGAAAAATTCTTAATTATTAAATTTTATGTGCCGTTCAATTCAATTGAAGTTTTAATTTAGGCATGTTCTTCATATCGTCCGTTCGTATTGATTATATCCAAAATTTTAAGGCATTTTGATAACTAAAATGATTATAATAGTCATTTTAGAACATTTTTATTTTTTATCATTTGGTTCCATATATTTATTAAAATGACTATAATAGTCATATTAGAACGATTAAAAAAATAAACAACAACAAATTTTAAAGTGTTTTAACAAAATAGTTGGTGTTGCGTTGGTTTCATTGCTAGAGTTTGTGGTCCCCTCCT
>JBBMEG010000009.1:8124051-8135752 GCA_037832605.1 Cyclanthera cordifolia | reverse complement strand
TTATGTGTGAATTATTTTTTCAAAAATTCTATAATTAAAATAGATGAATGAAAAATTGCTATGCGGAATAATTTTATTTTAATACAAGTAAAGAAAATATGTGAATATATTTCTAAACTTTACCGACAAAGATGTTAATTTATTTTGAAAATTGAGTAATTAAAATTTGAATATTTAAAAGTCCATACACTAAAATATGGGTGATTTCGGTAGGATTTTTGTCTGTTTGTGCCAAACCGATAATCAAACCAATATCCTCAACTTTTCAAAAATTGGATCTGAACCGATGTCCAAGACAAAACTATTGGTTCGATTCTATTTGGTTTGGTTCGGTTTTCGATTTTGATTTATTTTTTAAAAAAAATTGTCACCCATCATTTGATTTTTAATTTTATTCTAAAGACTTCCATTTTTTAACACAAAAAATAATACTTTTCATACTTTTATTTCATATTTCACATTTAAATTGATTCTTACCTCAAATTTAAATACTAATATATATTTTTTATTATTTATATATTTGGTTCGGTTCGATTTTTAATTGGTTCTTCCATCATGAATCGAAATCAAATTGATATACTTTGGTTTTCTAAAATATCAAACCGATCGAATCAATATTATTATAAAAAATCAAACCCATCATTGGTAGGTTCGATTTTGTTGGTTTCCGATTTTTCTTTCACCCCTACACTAAATAGGACAATTTTGAAATTCTAGAGACTAAAATCGAACAAATTTAAAAATTAATAGCTAAAACTAAAAGTTTAAAAGTGTAGATACTAATGTGATAGACTATGATCTTATTTTAAACATTAATTAATTTCTTATTCATTTTAGGAACTATATCTATAATATATTACTTTCCAAAATTGAGGTAGAAATAAATGAACAAGAGTCTGAAATATTACTATAATTACTCTCTATATATTGAATGTTACAACTATTTTTTTGGTTCTTTAAAAAGAAATATTTCCTTGGTAATCAAAATGAGTAATTTTGTTGTTTAAATTCAACTCAATTGCAAAAAGGAAGAATCAAATTTGTCCAACTCTATTTGGAAAAAATATAATCTAAATTTTACATTAAGATCAATCCATTAACTGTATTTGTTAAATTATCAATCCATTAACTGTATTTGTTAAATTATAAATTTAGTCTTATAGTTTGATGAAAATTACAATTTAGTCCATATACTTTCAAAATCTAAACTTTAGTCCTTATGATTTGAAGAAATATACAATTTAATGCACATGGTTTGAAAAATTAGAATTAAGTCCATAAGATTTGATAAAATCTAAAAAATAGTCCGTTCGTAATTTTTAGTGAATAAAATACGTAGAAGTCATTTATTTTTATGTTTAATGATGAAAGTGTGATATAAGTAATTAAGTGGAACAAAACGTAATTCATATATCACATTTACGTACTTAATTCGCATATAATTTTATAAATAACATGAACTATTTTTTAAATTTTATCAAACCATAAGAACTAAATTTTATATTGTTCTAACTCATAAAAACTCAATTTTGTATTTTTCGAGAATAAAAGTTTAGATTTTCAAAGTATAACTCTAACTTTCCTGGATTAAATTCATAATTTACTCACGAACCAATGTTTATTATAACGCTGTTAATAAAAATAGAAACTTGCATTATTTTTTCTGGAAAAGAGAGAAAAGGAGAAAAAAAAAAGGGATTGTTTTGAAATATAGAGCGTGTAGTACATACAGTGGATCATAAATTCAAAATTAACAGAGAACTAAGATTAAAATTCAATAATGTGGACAGTTGGTTCTATTTAGACCTACAACAAGAAGAAGAAGGAACAGAGAAAAATCCAAAATTCCGATTGTAAATTTGCATAAAGAGAATTAAAAGCAAGGCAGCGCCGTTTTCACTTTCATGTAATCTCTCATTTTTGAATCCTGAAACCTCGCCGCTTACATCTATGGTTAATCTTTCTTCTTTTGCTTTTAATTCTTTCTTTATCGTTGTTCTTGTCACGTTCTGCCCCAACCTTTAATCTCGTTTTTCTTCTCTTCCTTTCAATTTCTTCACTAAATTAAACCCTTTGTATACATCGCTCATTTCTTCTTAACTCTCTTCCCCTTTTGGCCCCTCTCCGCCGAGATTCTTGCGGCTTCCCCTAGGGATTTCAGTTCTCAGGTCTGTTTTCCTTTCTGGGTTTCTCTTTTTTTTTGCTTCAATTTGTGGATTCCCTTTTTGTTTCTGTTCCTGGATTGTTGGTTTAATGTCTTGTTTTTGACTTTTGATCTGGTTTCTATATGGAGTTTGTGCCTCATTGCTGCTTTCCTTTCTGGGTTTCTCTTTTTTTGCTTGAATTTTTGGATCCCCTTCTGTTTCTTTTGGTTTCTGCTCCTGGAATGTTGGTTTAGTGTCTTGTTTCCGACCCTTGATCTGTTCGTGTGGAATTTGTGCCTCATTTCTGTTTTCCATCTGGGTTTCTCTTGTTTGCTTGAATTTGTGAATCCACTTTTGTTGGAAGTTCGTTTGATTAATGTGTTGTGTTTTGACCCTTGATCTGATTTCTGTGTAGTTTTAGTGCCTCATTGCTGTTTTCCTCTCTGGGTTTCTCTTTTTTTGGCTTGAATTTGTGAATCCACTTTTGTTTCTTTTGGTTTATGTTCCTGGAAATTTGATTCAATGTCTTGTTTCTGACCCTTGATCTGGTTTCTGTGAGGATTTTGAGCCTCATTGCTGTGCTTTTTTTCATGCTGAATTTTGTGTATTCTGTGGAAATCTTTGATGGGTTGTTTATATTTTGTTGATTTTCCATACATAAACTTGATTAGTTTTTTTTAGTAATGTAGGTTCTTCTCTGCAATCAACTCATGTTATTATTGTTGGGGTTTTGCTGTTTTTGAATTTGAGCGTTTGTTTCAGACGAACGTTTTTGCTTTTTTTTCTCCTGAAACTTAAATGCACTTTTCTCAAAGGGGGTGCTCCTTTTCTGCTGTAACAAAAACCTTTTGTAGATGTGATTTGTATTTTCATGGAGTTTTTGTTCATAGTTTTGTAGATCCTTTTATATTTCTGCAGTTTACTTTGTTATTGAGTTTGTCGATGCACAATTTTGTTCATAGTTTATTAAGTTTTTGAGAATTTAACAGGGGAAAATGACTGAGCCGAAGCCATCCTCCAGCAGCCTGCCTGATTTTAAAAAGTCAGTCAAACTTAAATATGTAAAACTTGGTTATCACTATCTCATCACCCATGGAATGTACCTTTTCCTTTCTCCTTTGGTTGTTGTGATTGCGGCTCAGCTTTCGACATTTTCCCTACAAGATCTTTATGAAGTTTGGGGGCATCTTCAATACAACTTAGTGTCCGTCATCCTTTGTTCGACCCTCCTTGTTTTCTTGTCTACCTTGTACTTTCTTACCCGTCCTCGACCTGTTTTCCTTGTTGACTTTTCGTGCTACAAGCCTGATGAAGCTCGTAAATGCACGAAGAAGATTTTCATGGATCACTCTCGGTTGGCGGGGACATTTACAGAGGAGAATCTTCAGTTTCAAAAGAAGATCCTTGAGAGATCTGGCCTTGGGGAGTCAACCTATCTTCCCGAGGCTGTTCTAAATATTCCTCCAAACCCCTCCATGGTAGAAGCTAGAAAAGAAGCTGAAATTGTGATGTTTGGTGCTATTGATGAGCTTCTAGCTAAGACGAATGTGAAACCTAAAGATATTGGTATTTTGATAGTGAATTGTAGCTTGTTTAACCCGACGCCGTCGCTTTCTGCAATGGTTATCAACCACTACAAGTTTAGAGGGAACATCATAAGTTATAATCTTGGTGGGATGGGTTGCAGTGCCGGCCTCATTTCTATTGATCTTGCAAAACAGCTGCTTCAGGTCCATCCTAATTCCTATGCCTTGGTAATTAGCATGGAGAACATAACATTGAACTGGTACTTTGGAAATGACCGATCGAAGCTCGTCTCTAATTGCTTATTTCGGATGGGTGGAGCAGCGATATTGCTTTCGAACAGAAGCTCCGAGAGGAGGAGATCCAAATACCAATTAATACATACTGTTCGCACCAACAAAGGAGCGGATGACAAGTGTTTTAGCTGCGTTACTCAGGAAGAGGACTCGGCCGGGAAGATTGGCGTTACTTTATCAAAAGACCTGATGGCAGTTGCGGGCGACGCGTTGAAGACAAACATCACGACTCTGGGGCCTCTCGTGCTGCCAATGTCGGAACAGCTTCTCTTTTTTGGTACACTAGTTGGAAAGAAACTCTTCAAAATGAAGATCAAGCCTTACATCCCCGACTTCAAACTAGCTTTTGAACATTTCTGCATTCATGCTGGAGGAAGAGCAGTCTTGGACGAACTGGAGAAGAACTTGCAGCTGTCGGATTGGCACATGGAACCATCAAGGATGACGCTCTACCGATTCGGAAATACATCGAGCAGCTCTCTTTGGTACGAATTGGCGTATACAGAAGGGAAAGGGAGAATGAAGAAAGGAGATAGAACATGGCAAATAGCTTTCGGTTCGGGATTTAAGTGCAATAGTGCAGTTTGGAAAGCTCTAAGGACCATAAATCCAGCTAACGAAAAGAACCCATGGATGGATGAGATCAACCAGTTTCCAGTTGATGTTCCTAAAATTTCAGCCATTTGAAAAACTTATTATTTACTCTTTTTTAGTCTCCTCTCTAAGATGTGTTCCATTGATCTTCATGTGCTGATATTTTTAAGAATTTGACATATTCTTTTCTTCTAGGTAGATTATAGAGAGGTAGTTGATTTGTTGAGAGCAGAACAATTGTATTGGATATTGGAACTGTTGAACTGCAGCTGATAATTTGGATGGATCATTCAAATATCTTCCTCTTTAAAACTCTACTATGTTTGCTATGTTGTTGATCCTCTAGGAGTTGAAGCATCAAATACTTGCAAGTCGTACTCATGCTCGTGTCGATAACGATTTGAATATCACGAATGAAAGGTGGAGCTCGAAGACGTCCCTAGTTCATTCTGCACTAGTCTGCCTCAACTAGCAGATTCTTGCAGATCAGAATCAAAACATCTAAAATTACATTCCCACAAAGCTTAAGCAGCAAGTTAAAGTACTAGTAGCCATCACTTCTTCTTGCATTTTTCATTACTATTGCTATGGCTTTAAACATGGGAATTTGGAGTGAGAATTATTCTCTACAATTATTTGTTCACATAACTTATCTTTTTCTAGGTTGACCTTTATATTTGTTTAGGGACGTTTGGATTGAGATTTTTTAGAGTATTTAGAAAAAAAAAAGCGTTAAAAGAAAAAAAAGAAAAAAAAAAAAGACGTTTGGATTGAGATTTTTTAGAATATTTAGAATGCAAATTTATTTTAAATATTTAAAAATAATAATTAGCAATCAAAAGCTTGTTTGGTGGCAGTTTTTAAGAATATTTAAAATTAATATTTAGAATGAATATATATTTTGAGTATTTAGAATGAGTATATATTTTGAGTATTTAAAAGTAATGATTAACAATACAAACAGATGTAATTTTTAAAAGTATTTATAATGAAAATTTATTTTGAATATTGTGAAGTAATGAATATTAATGAAAACTAAATTGCAAAAGAGACTACATGGTTTGCTCATTGTTTCAAAAGTATTATATTCTTTTAAAACTTGTTGTATTACTTTTGACCTTTAATAATAAAAAAAATGTTTACATTAAATTGAAGTATACAAATCATTAGAATTTTAATCAAAAGCTATGTTAAATGTCATTTTCTTTTTAAACTTAACCCAAACAAGCATTTTAGGGTAGCATCACACTTATTTAAGAAATTTTGAGACATTTATAAAACATATTGTAACTTTTGAAAGAAGTAAGAGTTTTCCACTATGATATATAATTTATCCCTAAAATGAATAAACATATTTTATTTTATGAAATTATGAGGCTGTTATTATAAAACACTACTTTTTTTTTGCAAAAGCATTTTTTTCTTTCACAACATTTCTTAGTTCTACATATAAAAACCAAACCATCCATTTTTAAAAATGATAATGGTCTTTCTATCTTCTAAATTATGTTAAACTCTCTTCATAATGGTGTAAAACTCTTAAAACAATAATGATGTACTTTTTTATTTTTTTGAATCACACTTCATCTAGATTCAAACTCATAATTTCCAGATTATGAAATACATAGTTTTTTTTTATTCAACGATATTGAAAGGGAAGATTTGAACTTGTAATCTCATGATTACTGAATTTTACCAGATGCCATTAGAGTTGTGTTTTTGTTGACCAATATTGCAATGATATTGTCAAACTTAAAACTTGTAGATAGATTAAAAAAAAATAAAAAAAAATAATAATATATATATATATAGCATTTAACTATTATATTTATTACTCTCCACATTTCCAAACGCTTTAGTTTTTGTTTTTTTTAATACAATTCAAAAGCTTTAATTAACATTGTAAACATTCGTCGTGACAAAAATTTTGACCAACACTATATTTAGATGAGGTAATGTGATCTAACAATTAATTATATGTACAAAAAAATTAATTGTTGGTAAGATTGAATTTCATTTGAAACCATTTGCAGAGGAAAGAAAACATGGTTGCAAAAGTAGACTTGTAAAATGAAGTAGTCACAAACCAGCTTTTAAAATGCTATTTAGAAACTATACCACTACCATCATATTTAAATATAAAATACTACCAATTTTAAAGTAAGTTTCAATTATGCACCCAAACTCAAAAATTAACTTCTTTTTTTTTTCCTAAGGGCCAACCTAGTTGATCACGCATCCTTTGAAGTCTCGGGTTTGAAATCCTCTTGTGATATTAAGTTGTAGACTGTCTGTTCTTCCAATACATCCTTGTGTCACAATGCCTAGAAGCAGGCCAATGATGCCTTGGGTATGAGAACTAAGCTCTCAGTCATTAAGGGAAGAAAAAAAAAGAAAAATCAAATTTGAGATCCTGCATTATTTAAACATCTTAACCTATAAAAATCTTAGAAATTTTCAATTTTATTGGACTTAGCTTGTGGAATAATAAGGCTCCCAAAGTTGGAATGCCAATTTTTCCAGATTGATACAGAATTGTAGTCACTGGCTAGCTTTCTTCACTTAATTACTCTTCAAAATGGTCCTTGCTACAACCACAGTGGTTAAAAGTCTAAAAATAAAGCATAAGACAATGCCATAACAAAAATGAGACCCACAAGTTCACACCCATATCTGCAGAATTTCCTAAAAATGTATACAAAAATCAGCAAAGTCCATATCTCAATGTAGTATAGGACAGAGAAGCAATGAAGAAACAATTTCACTCGTTTCCCGTCTCCTCCTTCTCTCTGGCCTTCCCCTCGTCTGTGATGTTGAACCCCTCGATCTTGCGTGAGACCTCGTCAACACTTACCTTCACTTTTCCCATAGATCCATTGACTAAGGCTTCATCCGAGTCGTCATTCGTTAAAGGACCAGTCTGCCAGATCCTAATGGTTCCATCCTCAGATCCAGAGGCATAGGATTCTCCTCCGGGCGCAAAGCGCAAGCAATGTACAGGTCCATGATGACCCTTATTACACGCTGCATCCACAGTTATAACACGAGAAATTCTAAAGCAATCACAAACCGAAACATACAGGAAAAAAATCATATCTTTTTGCCAAACAAGAAGAAAAAAAGTTGAGCATACCAATCTCATCACCAGTATGAAAATCAAATACATGGATCCACATGTCCTCTCCACCAGCAATGAACTTCATCCCATACTTTGGTTCCAATGAAGCAGATTCTACAGTGCAAGGCATGTTGTAGCTCTTGACTAAGCCAAAGCTGTTAAAAAATAAAAATCAAGAGAATATATGATTTAACAGTAACAGCGTTGATTTTTTATTTTTATTTTTTAAAAACAGTAACACTGTTTAAGAAAATTACACTTACTGATTTGCATCCCAGAATTTAACAGTAGATCCGTCAGCAGTAGTGATATACCGTCCATCCTGACTTACTTCTGCACTGGTCACTGATGACTTGGTTTCAAGTGTTTGAACTATTTGACCACTTCTTACATCCCATAGCCTGTATTGGAACGATTAAACTTAGAGATTGATCAAATATCAATTATCTAGATAATAACATATCTATATATACACACATAGATTTGAATTTTCCCTAACTTAAAAGCTTATTTTTTTGGGTTAATTAGCGATTTAACATGATTCAACATGGTATCAAAGCAAAAGACCTACGTTCCACAACCTATGTCAAGTCATTTTCTCCTTCGTTAATATTAGTTCACTTGTTAGACATTTTTAAATTTTCAAATACACGAGTGAGGAAGGAGTGTTAGATGATATAACTAAATTATCACAATCTATCAACTTAAGTTTTTATGTTGACTGATAACCATTTAACATGATTCAATGGTGTAAACACATTTCCTTGCAATTTGAGAAGGCAGATTAACACCCAGGAACGCATACCTGACACCGCCCATGTCAGTGCAGGAACTTAAAATCGTTTGATCGCTGTGAAGCCATGTCACGGTTCTGACTGAACCGGGGGATTTATCCACTTCTCTTGGAGATGCATCTGGTCGATTCAGATCATATATTCGTAGTATTTTCTCCATACCACCAGTCAACAAAAAGCGTGTATCCTGCACATTTTAGAAAATGCATTAAGAGATAAATCAGAGAGATTAATTTTAAATTGAAGAATATAAGAATAAAAAAAGATGAGAATGTAAGTGTCGATCACACCACCTAAATCACAAGATGATAATCACAATTGAAAGTAACGGTCAAAACTCAAATAGCTAGTGCAACAACTATTTAAGCAAGGGCGAATAACAGCAGTTAAAAAGCAATTCAAAGAAACAACTCATGAATCTAATCATGTAAAGTAACCTACAGATTTACTCTTATGAAGACAAAATTAACTAAAAATCAAGGGCCGCATGAATAAATCACATTGAATTATTCAAGTCCACACACCACGAGAAGTGAACATTACTTTTTTTTCTTCATTTTTATAATAATTTTTGTAGTTTCAGGGTCAATTAAAGCGCAACACAACTAATTTCAAGTAAGACAACCTTTTTCAATTTGTCAAGAAACTCAAGAATTTTGATAGACTTAGGTAAGTGGCCACCATGGAATTTAATTCCATTTATTTAGTAACGTCATAACATCATCATGTTTAGACAGTAGATGCCAACGTTAGTTTTTAGATCACGATCATATGCCCATCCGTAAAGCATGTGATAAACTTAAATTACCTCCGAAAAGGCACAGGCACGAACAATATGTTTGTGCTCAAATGAGTGCAGTACATCTCCAGTTAATGCATCCCATACTTTCCTGTAAGTTTAATCACAAATGTGAAGGATCCTACTAATGATTTCACTGTCCATCAGATTCAGTGTTCACAAAATGACTTGAAAAAAACATTTAACGTCAACAGCAAATAAAGTAATAATTAACAAACAATATTTTGTCATCAAAGTAAGCATATGAACAACCAATTTCCGAAATAATTTCAATAAATCCTACTATATGCCTCACGAGAGGGGGAGGAAGTAAGGAGGTGGTGCAGTACTAAAAAGGAAGCAACTACTGGGGAAGGGAAGAAAACCACAATGAGTAATTCAAGCAAAAGGCCATGATGCAAAATGCACTAGCAAAGGGCATGCTGAAATGTAGAAAAACAAAAGCTTATAAAATGTGATGCCCCCAAAATGTTGTAGTTGTAGAGCATAATGTTAAGATACCGAAAACCTTAACGTACACAAAAAAAATATTAACACAAGAGAAAGATGAAATACACAAGAACAATAGAATACAACAAGAACACTAAATTAATATAATAGGATTTCACCAGACGCTACCTTACCGTTTGTTGTTGAAAAACAAATTAACTTACCGTAGTCTTTTGAGATGGCTACTCTCTCCTAATATCTTTACCAAGACAACAATATCAAATTCCATGTATCCTCCAAGAGACCCTAACTCTCATATTTATATTAAAATCCTTAAGTATTAATTACTATTCAACCCTTACACATATGATATTAATATCTCAACACTACCCTCCTTAGGGACCAAAGGCATAAACAGTAAGCCTAACCAGAGTTTAGTAAATTGGTTGGTAGACCGATTACACCATTGTATGTAATTATTAGAGCAAACTAGTCTAGTTCTTCAATAGAGGGGAATCGAAGCTTCGCCCCACTGCATATCCCGAGAAACCTTCACAAGGCCCAAATTAGGAGACCAAAATAATTTTATAATTAAGCTCACATATGAGTTTTGAATTTGAAACCTCCAAAATAGCATATTTTGGAGACCTCAAGCCTCTGCCAATGAGGTTGCCCCTTCAACAAACTAGTTTCTATCGGTAATAATGAAGTTTCAGACTTCCTCAACCATAACCATTATATGCTACATTCAAGTTTGTAACAAAAAAAAAGGAAAGACAAATAATATGGAAATTCTTGAAACGTATAATAAAACCAGTTAAAAAGACATACGCTGAAAAATCAGCAGAACCAGTAGCAGCACGTAAAGCATTGGTATCCAAGCAACAACTCCAAACTGCGCCTTTATGACCTTCAAATGTACCAACCCAATCGCCAGTTTCTCCATTTCTGAGCATGGGATTGGAATCTAAATGACACAAGAAAAACGTACTTCAAAGTTAAACCAGGATAACAAAGTATGAAATTGAAGCAAACAACCAACACATTAATTTAAACGAATTTAACATCAAATAGAAATACTCACATCTCTACCATAGTTATCAATTAAAGTCAAAAGAACTGAAACTTAACCAACATGATCCAAAATCATTCAACACACATAAACCAAGGATGACCTAAATTAACAGTATGCAGAAACTAACCCGATTGATGAATTCAAAGCAATAAAAATAAATAAATAAAAAGTTATTTTGAGCCATACCCTTGCTGGCACTGATGAGGAAGAATCCATCGGGCGTAACAGGACTATAAAAGAGATCCACAACAGGTCGAGAATGGCCATGGCAGACAAGAGGAATTGCCACTCTCTTCTTATCCATGACTCACAAAATTCAACTACTCAAACAGTTCAATAAACCTAACCTAAATTAAAAACTATAGATTCGATCTTTTGTAGAAGAATCGTTTAAAAAGCTGTAATTAAAAATGAAATAACGAAATCAAAACCCTAAAGCCGAAATTCCTCGACGGCGATCGGTAAGCTGAATGGATTGTGATCGGAGCGGAAATTGGAGGGAGCGAGAAATGGCGGTATATAACACAGGTGAGAGACGCTAACACCCACACCTCCTAACCCTCAAAAATGGCTCTGATCAAATCAAAATCTAAACCCCAAAAATTACTGTGAAAACAAATGAAAAAAAAAGGGGAAATCTAACGAAACAGAGCTTCTTAGAGAAGGGCTAGGCGCAACCATTATTGGCTTCCGACCTGGTCTTATATAGTTGTCAAAAATGACTTCGACTGGTTGAG
Source organism: Cyclanthera cordifolia (assembly GCA_037832605.1). NCBI lineage: Eukaryota > Viridiplantae > Streptophyta > Magnoliopsida > Cucurbitales > Cucurbitaceae > Cyclanthera > Cyclanthera cordifolia. The sequence goes on along the minus strand of JBBMEG010000009.1, from coordinate 8,124,242 downwards.
TTGGATCGATTTTTAAGGTGCATTTAGTTTTTTTTTTTTTTTTTCTTTTGGTTAAAGCATCATTTTTTATTTTATATCATCAAATTTTTTTTTTTGAATTTTAGTGTCATATTTGAAAGATGTTTTATTTTAGTTTTTAAATTTTGATTTTTGTTTTGTTTTGATTTTTAATAGTTTAGGTAAAAGAAAAA
>JBBMEG010000009.1:8092038-8117251 GCA_037832605.1 Cyclanthera cordifolia | reverse complement strand
ACCCCAACAACCCCCCCAACGGCTAGGAGTTTCCCCTGTTTCTCCTTTGGTAAACTTGTAGAGGCGGGGATCTGACACAAGTGCCCTTAGTATATATTGAGGTGAACCTCCAATTTTCTATTATCGAAAAAAGGAACGGTTATAACCAAGGGCGTTAAGTAACTAAGATTTGATAGATTCAAGGCTATCTACTTGTGAATTAATTTTTACGATTTTCTTCACATCTAAATGTACTCTAGTCAAGTTGCATGTCAGTGGAATAGGCAAGTTGCCTGCAAGGTGGCTCGAACAGTCACGAATAAAAAAAAAAAAATTGTTGTTTTTTGATTGAATTCCAACCTTACAAGAACATCTTTCTTTTATTCCTATTGTACTGAGACTATGTTATATGATAGAACTGTACTCAATATGATGTTGGTTGTCATATATGTTTGATCAGAGCTGGAGTAGGGAGGAGAAGGACCATTGCTTGGAGGAAACTGAGAAATCTTTTAAGCATTCGGGAGAAATTCTCCGTTTAGTATTGTCGTGATGACGACGATGACAACAACGACAAAGGAGATGATGCTTATGTTTTAATATTGGTGTTATTTCTCTTTTGTACAGCTCTAATGAGCTATGCTCTGCATGTCTGTCAAAGCTTGAATTCTTGGATGCCCCCTTGTTTAAACCACAAACTTTTATTCAAGCATAGAATTGTCTTTTTATAAACTCTCCAACTGTATTTACATGTATCAATTTGGCTATCTCTTGACTGGAAGAACGTTTATGGGTTTGTTTGTTTTTGTTGGATCATAAGGCGTGTTTGGGGGACCGGGTTAGGGTGGGTTAGTCGCATGGTCTGTGCACCTTTTTCTTTTTTTTTTTTTTTTTTTTTTTTTTTCATTTCTCTTTTCCAATCAATTATACCTATTGTATTAATTATCTTCCATCTTTTTATTTAAAAAAACAATCACGGTTACATCACTTCAACTTTTTATCCATTTTCAATCCTACACCCCCAAATACATACTTACTGACACTTCCCTTTCTTTCCCGGCTACCTTCTCTTCCCTTCTTGGCGTAACCAAACGCGCCAATAGTAGATTAATTTTTAAAATTCAAACCAATGACCTACATTTTCTAAGTATTCCAGAAATTTAGGAGGCATACCTACTTGTAAGTATTCAGTTGAGCTTAGTGACTTTTTTTTTTTTTTTTTTTTTTTAATAAAATATCAATTGAACTTATAGTTTAATGGCATAACTAAAACGAAATTTATAAAACTAGTCAAATTTAGAAAATAAACATAAATATAGTCGCATATAAAAATGTCTGTATATAGAATTATTAATAATTAATGATTCTATATACAAACATTTTTAAATGTGCCTTTATTTATAATTATTTTATGAGAATAGTAAATTTATCAAAATTTTTCAATTTATAATACGGCATAAACATGTATTAATGTTTATATATATAAATATTTTAAAATTTGTTTACATTTGTTTTTTTGTCGTGTGCGTGTGAAAATAGTTCATTTCTCTTAAATAAAAGAAATAAACAAAAGGTAGTCTTTAAAATAAATTATTTTTGGGGTCTAAAACTTTTATTAAGCCAACAATATTAAGTTTAATTTTTTGACTTGTTGATCTAAATTAATATATGTCAATTACACTACTCAAAATGGAGTTGGTTGCTTCTAAAATTAAAAGAACATATATTTAGTAAATGTTAAGTGTATTGTTTAGGGCATAGATTAGAAATAATTAAACATATTAGTGCATAATGAGCGAAGGAGCTGTCGTTCTTAATTTAGTTGAGTGATTATGGCTAGTTTTGAGTCGTCGGGTTGTTCGTTTTCATGTAAAGTGTACGTAAGGGACCTTAATCGAGATTGTATGTTTTGATTTTGGGTAGATAAAAAAAGAATGCTTTCCAATTTTTAATTAACGATAATTTCATGATGCAATTCACATTTTATAAATATGTTTGCTAATGTTAGATAAACTTTAATTTCATAACCAATTTCGTATTTTAAAAATATGCTTTTGTAAATTAAATTTATACGGTAGAATTACATAATTTTATTTTCAATTATCTAAATAAATTTCAAAAATATTTATTAGTTTTATATTTGTCAATACTGTTTTATATTTTAATAAAAAACGTGAATAAATAAATTAATGGTTGTGATAGTATTATATAAAAAAAAAATAAAAAATCTTCCAATATTAATAATAATTTGGAATTTTAAATAATAAAAAGTTTTAAAAATATATATTATTTTTAAATTTAAACATATTTTTTATGACACATTATAAAAAAAGAACCAACATTTTTCAAAACCTTAATCACTCCACCTCCAAACAAAATAATATTTCTGAATCTTGCTATACGTTTATTTAAAGTTGTTCGGGTTTAGTTTTTCAGCCGTGAACTTCTAATATTTTAGTGAAAAGTCTTCAAGATTTTTACATATTTTTTATGCATGTTAGTAATCTTTATGGTATAAGCTTATAGATTGAGATGTTACATTAAAAACAAAGTATATAACTCATACTATAGTAACATGCAAACATAAGATACTATAACATTTTCTTTATGGTAACTCCAAATAATAATTTGTGTTTATAACTATCCAAATCGTGGTTACAAACACATTTTAATTAAAAAAAAAAAAAAAAAAGCTCTCTTTTAAGTTCATTTCTTCTACCTAATCTTTTTTCTTCTGTTCTTTATCTGTGAGTTCGAAATTTGAAAAAAAAAAAAAAAAATTGCCAATGTATTCTCATAGTATTCCAAGAATATTAATAGAAGTGTTGTAATATATTTGGTTGATATATAATGCACAAAGATAAATAGCGCGTTGATTTCATTATTTTGTGATAAATCAATTCGACCTCACGTTTGATCTTAAGAGTAAGGCTTATAGTCTCGATTTATCAAAAATTTAAAAATATTTTTTCCATAACAAAATTTTGATTAATTAATTTACTTTTATCATTTTTAATTATTTTTCATCCATTTAAATTAATTGAAACTATCTATTTCATTGGAACTGATGTCATTATTTTTGTGAATTTTAAAATTTTGAAATATGAATGTTCTTATCAATTAAAGTGGATATTCCTCAACAATAATAATGTGTAACTCTTTCTTTATTGGAGGTTGGGATGTTCAAATTTCATATCTATTACACTATAAAAGTAAATAAATTAATTTCTTACTGAAAAATCAAACATTAAATTTTTTTTTTTCCTAATAAATAACAAAGAGTTGGAGTGGATTAGTACATGTTATTAAACTTGACCCAAAAATCCAACATTATTAGTTGGTAAATTCAATTAGAATAAGTTTTCTTTAAAAATAAAAAATAAATAAATAAGACAAGTTTGACTTTGTACAAAAGCTTGATATAAAGGGAAAGTTGGGGAAAAGTAAAAAGGACACATGAACAAAGACTAAATAGCTACCAAGATAAACATATTAGAAATTAGATACTGTGTGCATCAATCTCAAAATTAATTAGCTATGAGAAGAGTAGTCTACTTCTTACCTTATCAATGTGGGACATTTGTCTGAGTATCTCCAACATGCCTCCTCAAGATGGAGCCATATTTGGGAAAGTCATCTTGAATTAGATCCGATTTAGTGGCCCGAATAATACATACTTTGGCATACTCGTTTGGGTCGAATTCAACTCTTTGATATCATGAAATACCCGCTTAAGTATTTTGTCCGATTGGGTGGAGTCATCGAAATTTTAGGGACTAATAACTCACATTATGCTTTGATACCATATTAGAAACTAGATAGTATGAGCACCCATCTCAAAGTCAATTGATTTTGAAATGGATGCCCACACTTTCTAATATGGTATCAGAATTCGAAGTTATTAGTTCATGAAATTTTGAGGACTACACCCAAATGAAGTCATTCGATGTCACTAATTGAAAATAATTGATTAATGTAAGATCTTAAAGAAATGAAGAGCAGATGTAAAATATTAATTAAGGATATTCACTGTTCCACCAACCACAATTGATGTCAGTTGAATTTCTAAAATAATTTCAATTTCTAAAATTCATGTCTTAAATAAAATTTAAGTAATATCTCTATTTTAGTCATACCTAAACAACAAAATTCATTGGAATTTTTCAAATATGATTTTGAAATTGATGGAATTCAGAGAGTGTCACCAATTAGTTTAAATTAGTAATATTAATAAGCTTCCATTAGTGATACTAATTAAAAGTTTTCCAACGTGAGTAAAAATTATAAACCAATATTCATATAAAAAAAAACAAACAAACATTCCTGGCAAATTTCTTTTATAATTCAATTTATTAAAAATAATTCATAATAATTTAATATAAAAATTATGTTAATACATATACATTTTAAAATTATAGAATATAAACTAGTCCAAAGATTTTTTTGTTTTTTAAATGCTAATAAAAAAAGCACCACGTCACAAGAATAAAAATGGTTATTAAGTAAATAACATAAATGAGAAAATATGGAGAAAAGTAATTTCAAAGAGAATTTGTATTTGGAAGGGTTTATTTTATGTTATTAACACACTATTACAAATGTGTTTGTAAAAAAAATTTCAAACATTTTTATTTAATCAAACTAGTGTAATCAATCAAAATAATCACTCGTTTTTAATCACTGAAAATAATAATTCATAAACCAAAAGAGCGGTAGCTCAATGGATCAGCGAACGACGAATGACGATGAGGTCATGGGTGGAATCCTCCTGTCCTCAATTGTTGTAATCTAAAAAAAAAATATAGTAACTGGCTGGAAACAATCCTTATGGTTTTGATATCCGGTAGAAATAATCAAAATCAAAATCCAGGTTGGTTGGTGAGCCTAGTGATAGAAAACTATCTAGTTTGGTTCGGAGAGCACTTGTTGACCCTACTTGTGTTCCCGGACCACATGCATACATGCGTAAGTAACTTAGTGCAACGTGGCAAATTTCATTAAGAGGAATCAGTAAATAAAAGAAAAACGACCATCTTACAACACAAGATAGGAATAAAAACCTATTGTACATTATGTCGAGAGTTCGGATTGCTCCACCTAAGTAGAACGAAAAGGAGGAATTGGAGGACTCAAACCAGTGATCAAGTTGATGCTAATGCATTGCCAGCTACTTTTGCCAAATTTGTTCAATTTCAGTTCTCAACTTTAAAAAGTTCAATTTTGATCCTTAACTTTCATTTATGTTCCATTTGCATTTGCGTCTCCAAACTTTCAAAATTCTTTAAAAAACAAATTAAAAAAAAAAAATTAACTACTCCCTTGAGTTAATACAGTGTTCAAAAAAAAAAAAAAAAATGAAGAACATAATAAATTATTTTGTATAATTATTTTTTCTTTTTGGAAGCTCAACAAGAATTTAACATACTTTAACTTGTTAATCCAAATAACTAATTTTGAAATTTTTGAAAATGTTAAAATATTAAAATTTGATATTTAAAAAGTTTAAATATTCAAATAACACAAAAATCAAAATCAAAATGATTAAATTTAAACATTGAAAAAATAAAACTAAAAAGAAGTAAATATGAAAGTGACCAAAATATAATTTTGACTTAAAAAAAATAATAAAAAAAGTAGAATAATTTTATAATTCAAACATGAATTAGTTAATCATTTCCTCCCTCATTCGGGAGAGAGAGAGAGAGATTCTGAGACTCTGAACCACTCATTTTCTTCATAAATTTTAGAAATTAAAGAAAAAAAACAAAACACAGCTAGTAGAGCAGTTGATAATAAATAGAAAATTAGCAGATTTTAATTATAAAAAATAAAAAAAAATCAAATTTGGGATAGTGGGATCTGTTTATACAGACAAGAAGACGAAGGAACAGAGAACAATCTAAAATTGCAGTTGCCAAATTGAAACAATTCAAATCAAGGCTGCGCCGTCTTCGCTTTCAAATTCAATTCTTTTTTTTTTTTTTTTTTTGCCCTTTTCATAACCCGTGTATATCGCTCATCGCTCATTTCCACTCAACCCCAAGGATTTGAGTTCTGAGGTGATCTGTTTTTCCTTCTGGGTTTCTTTTTTCTACTTCAATTTCTGGATACCCTTTTGTATTTTCTTTGTTTATTTTCCTTGAAAACGTGGTTTAATCTCTTGTTTCTGACCCTTGATCTGGTTTTTTTCTTGCTGACTTTATATGTTCTGTAATTATCTTTCTGGGGTTGTTTGTGTATTGTGGATTTTTCATACAATAAACGAGATTAGTGTTTCTTTTTTAGTATTGGATGTTCTTCACTGCAATCTGTTCGTTTCTTTTTTTGTTAGGGTTGTGCTGTTTTTGTTTTTATGATTTGTTTCAGAAGCACTTTTTTCTGTTTTCTTCTTCAACTTTAATTCCTTCTTCTGAAAGGGGTAGCTTCTTTCTACTCTAACATAAACCATTTGTGGATTAGATTCTTTTTTTTTTTCTTGCATTAGCTTTAGAATTTGCTGTTAGTTATAGTAGATCTTTTAAGTAATGGAGTGCCCTGATCTAGAGGGTTTTAAGTAATTAAGAGCCGATGAGTTTAATTTATGATGATCATGTATTTATGAATTAATTTATTACTGTTTCCTCGATAACTAAATGTTGTAGGATTAGGCGGTGTGTCTAATAGAAATAGTCGAAGTATGCGTAAGTTGGTTGGAATATTCACGAATTTAGAAAGAAAGAAGTTATAGTAGATGGTCGCTGAACATTTTGTATATAGTTTATTAAGTTGTTGAAAATTTCTCAGGGGGGAAATGACAGAGCCAAAGCCATCCACTCCCTTGCTCAGCACAGCAACATCATCCTCAAGAAGCCTACCTGATTTTAAAAAGTCTGTCAAACTGAAATATGTAAAGCTTGGTTATCATTATCTCATCACTCATGGAATGTACCTCTTCCTTTTTCCTCTTGTTGTAATTGTGGCTCAGCTTTCGACATTTTCCCTTCAAGACCTTTATGAAGTTTGGGGGCATCTCCAATATAACTTAGTTTCCGTGATCCTTTGTTCGACGCTCCTTGTTTTCTTGTCTACCTTGTTCTTTCTTACCCGCCCTAGCCCTGTGTACCTTGTTAACTTCTCGTGCTACAAGCCTGATGATGCTCGTAAATGCACGAAGAAGATTTTCATCGATCAATCTCAGATGACGGGGTCATTTACAGAGGAGAATCTTCAGTTCCAAAGGAAAATCCTTGAGAGATCTGGCCTTGGGGATTCAACCTATCTTCCTGAGGCTGTCCTCAATATTCCTCCAAACCCCTCCATGGCAGAAGCTAGAAAAGAAGCTGAAATTGTCATGTTTGGTGCCATTGATGAGCTTCTGGCTAAGACGAGTGTGAAATCGAAAGATATTGGCATCTTGATAGTGAATTGTAGCTTGTTCAATCCGACGCCGTCGCTTTCTGCAATGATCATCAACCACTACAAGCTTAGAGGAAACATCGTTAGTTATAATCTAGGTGGAATGGGTTGCAGTGCGGGGCTAATTTCTATTGATCTTGCAAAACAGTTGCTTCAGGTCCATCCTAATTCATATGCCCTAGTAATTAGCATGGAGAACATAACATTGAATTGGTACTTTGGGAATGACCGATCGAAGCTCGTCTCCAATTGCTTGTTTCGGATGGGTGGAGCTGCGATACTGCTTTCGAACAGAAGATCTGAAAGGAGGAGATCCAAATATCAATTAGTACATACGGTTCGTACCCACAAGGGAGCAGATGATAAGTGCTTTAGCTGTGTAACTCAGGAAGAGGACTCGACAGGGAAGATTGGAGTTACTTTATCAAAAGACTTGATGGCAGTTGCAGGCGATGCGTTGAAGACGAACATCACGACGTTGGGGCCTCTCGTGCTGCCGATGTCAGAACAGCTTCTCTTCTTCGGTACACTAGTTGGAAAGAAACTCTTCAAAATGAAGATCAAGCCTTACATACCTGACTTCAAACTAGCTTTTGAACATTTCTGCATCCATGCTGGGGGAAGAGCGGTTTTGGACGAACTGGAGAAGAACTTGCAGCTGTCGGATTGGCATATGGAACCATCCAGAATGACGCTCTACCGATTCGGCAATACGTCGAGTAGTTCTCTTTGGTATGAATTGGCCTATACAGAAGGGAAAGGGAGAATGAAGAAAGGAGATAGAACATGGCAAATAGCATTTGGTTCAGGATTTAAGTGCAATAGTGCAGTTTGGAAAGCTCTAAGGACCATAAATCCAGCTAAAGAAAAGAACCCCTGGATGAATGAGATCAACCAGTTTCCAGTTGATGTTCCAAAAATTTCACCCATTTGAAAAAAACTTATGTTAACTTATTAATATTAAGTCTCCTCTCTAATCTGGGGTGTCTTCCATTGATTTTCTTGTGCTGATAATTTAATAGTTGGCATTTTCTTTTCTTCAAGGCCAAATTATAGAGATGCTTGCTATGTTGATCCTATAGGTATTTAAGCATCAAATGCATTTGAAACGATTTTAAAATTAAATTTATGCCATTGTTTGTATGCATGTTCATGTTTCCTTCTCAGCACTATTGGTTAATGTTGAGAATTTGGAAATGGAGGAAGAGAAAATTGAGTAAGTTGGAGATATGAAGTATTTATTTAGAAATTTGTGTTTTAGAGAGAAGAGGTTGTAAAAAACTTTATTGAAATGTGTTTTAAGAGAGAAAATATTTATTTTAGATTAAATTTAATATAAAATTTGATTGAGATTGTATTTTAGAACAGAAGATATTTATTTCAGATTCAATTTAATATAAATTTTGATTTGAGGTTAGATGAGATTGAGAGAAGTTCAAGACATGTTAGAGAGAAATTGTGATGTATTAAAAACAAACATATACTTCCCCTCCTCCATTTTGTCTCTTCTAAATCCAATCGATAAGAAATGAATGATTATTTTTAAAAATAAATGATTATAAATGACTAATTATTTTGAGGAGTTGGTAATGAGTAGTTAAAAATGAGTTATTATTTTGAAATACTATAATAATCATTTAAATCACTTTGTCATACTCAGACTTAAAGCCCTAACCTTTGTCCAGACAAAGAAGAAATATGAATACAAGAATGTATAAAGTTAACAATTTTATTGGACTTAGCTTTCACTACAAGAGAGTGGAACAACTGAATTAGGCTCCCAAAAAGTTGGATTGGGGGTCACTGACCAGATTTCTTCACATAGTTAGATGCTCATCAGCATGGTCCTTAACTACAACCACAGTGGTTAAATCAAAAAAAATAATAACACTTAGCAATAAAGCATAAGATAATGCCATAACAAAAACGAGTTCACTTGAGACGACAAGTTCACATCCATTATCTGCCTAAGAAAAACTGTATACAAAAATCAGCAAAGTCCATATCTCACAAATGATGAACTGTGTAAGATTAGCTCGAATGCTTGGCGGGCTTCCCAAAGCGAGGGAGAAACGATTTCACTCATTTGCCAACTCGTCCTCCTCCTTTTCTCTGGCCTTCCCCTCGTCTGTGATTTTGAAACCCTCGATCTTGCGTGCAACCTCGTCTGCACTTACCTTTACTTCTCCAATGGATCCATTGACCAAGGTTTCATCCGAGTCGCCATTTGTCAAAGGACCAGTCTGCCATATTCTAATGGTTCCATCCTCAGATCCAGAGGCATAGGATTCCCCTCCCGGCGCAAAGCGCAAGCAATGTACAGGTCCATGGTGACCCTTATTACACGCTACATCAACACAGTTAAAACGAGGCATTCTTCAGCAATTACAAACAGAAATTCACTCATTTTTAATCATGTTATTAACAAGTTATTAAAAATGAGCTAAATTACCAACTCCGTCAAACATGCCCATCCAAACGAGTTATTGTAATTACTCAAAATAATCACTCATTTCTAACCGCTCAAAATAATCCTTCATTTCTAACTGCTCAAAATAATTCTTCATTTCTTACCACTCATTTCTAATCGTTTCTTTCTAATCACTCATTTCTAATTATTCATTCATAGCTACTCATTTCTAACCCCTCGAAATAACTACTCATTTTTAACCACATCCAAACGAGTTATTAATTATAAAAATAACCATGCAAACGAGCCGTTAACTGTAACTCCTTTACAAAAATTATCATCCAAACAAACAATTACTAAAACTCAAATTTCTAATCACTCAAAATAACCCCTCATTCATAATCGCTCAAAATAATCACTCAATAATTTCACATCAAAAAACCTTTGACAAATAAATGAGAAAATGGAGCTTACCAATCTCATCACCCGTATGAAAATCAAATACATGGATCCACATGTCCTCTCCGCCCGCAATGAACTTCATCCCATACTTGGGTTCCAATGAAGCAGATTCTACAGTGCAAGGCATGTTGTAGCTCTTCACTAAGCCAAAGCTGTTGAAGAAAGAAAACTCAGAAGAAGAACAAATAATTAAACACTATAACAGCCTAAGCATTATTACACTTACTGGTTTGCATCCCAGAATTTAACAGTAGATCCATCAGCAGTTGTGATGTACCGTCCATCCCGACTTACTTCTGCACTGGTCACTGATGACTCGGTTTCAAGTGTTTGAACTATTTGGCCACTCCTTACATCCCATAACCTGCACGCAAACAACTAAACTTGAGAAAAACTAACCAAATATCTATATTGTAACATTTATACATTTCCATGCGGTTAGAGAAGACAGTTTAACACCTAGCAATCCGTACCTGACACCGCCCATGTCAGTGCAGGAACTCAATATCGTCTGATCACTGTGAAGCCATGTAACAGTTCGTACTGAACCGGGGGATTTATCCACTTCTCTTGGAGCTGCATCCGGACGATTCAGATCATATATTCGTAGTACTTTCTCCAGACCACCAGTCAATAAAAGGTGTGTATCCTGATACATTTATGCAAATACATTAAGTGGGAGTAATAAAGGGGAGAATGGGAAGGGGAATGATTCCCAGTGTTTGGGCCACCGTGAATTATTCTCCATATAATCACGTTTCCCCCAAAATCACATTTTTATTCTCTTCTTAACTACTTTCACTCACATCATACCCATTATTTTATTTAACTCATTATCATTCTCTTTCCCCCAAACACAATTAATCAAATCACCCCATAATCATTCTCTACACCTCAAACAGAAATAATCATTTCCCCCATAATCATTGTCTTTCTCAATCTTGCCCTAATTCTCATTCCTCCCATAATCATTCCAATTCCCCTTCTCCCAAACACACACAAAGAGAGAAAGAGATAATAGTCAAAATTCAAATAGTGCCACAAACATTTCCACCTGAGGGACGAGGAAGAAGAACAGAGATTTTACAAGAAACTAATCTAATCTAATTCCAAACAACTATTTACTAGTTATCAAGAAACTCGAGTATTTCCCAGAGATTTTACATGTTTGGATAGTAGGCAGCTACCATGGGATTAATTCATTGGTATTGTTAGTAATGTCAAGAGATTCACCATGTCTGGATAGTAGATTCCAATTCCTATGTTATTTCTTAGGAGTTAAGACAAGATCATATAAACGAAAATCAGCAAACGAGTGTGTATCAATCAAATATGATAAAAGATGTGACATTAACATTCATGCTTAATTTACCTCCGAAAAAGCACAGGCACGAACAATATGCTTGTGCTCAAATGAGTGCAGAATATCTCCATTTAATGCATCCCATACTTTCCTGTAATTTTAACAACAAATATGAAGGATCTTACTGATGGTTTCGATCACCATCATTATTCACAAAACCACTTGAAAGAAATGACAATGTGATTTTGTATCCGGCTAAAACCTCGAACTTCCATTCATCCATTGCAAATAAGGTAATATTTAACAAACAATATTTTGTCATCAAAATAAAATAAAGTATATGAGTTCAATTATCATCTTTCAAAAAAATTACAACAAATCCTCCCCGCTAGATTCTAACAGTGGGACTAATTTTCAGACTCCTACAACTATAAGGAATATTACTAGTAAATTCTGGCAGATATTTGCAAATCGCCAAATACAATAATCTTTTACAACTTTTTTTGTTATATATTTGTGAGTGTCAAAACCAGCTTACACGCATCTCGAGTATTCTTTAAGGACAGCTGCAGACCCTATAATATTTTGTTGTCAACAAAAGTCATAAAAAGTGCAATTGGGTAAGGCTATTATAGCCTGCAGACCGTTTCTGATAGCACAGTTAACAAATTTTCAAGCAAGATAGAAATGGATAATAAGTAAAATTCAATAACTATAGCAAATGCTCAAAGAGTCGAAAACTATTTAAAATAATTTTCATTCTAAACAATTCAAAAGAAAAAAAAAACTTAATTAAGATGATAAAATGCAATTATTGTAATGTGCATAAAGAACAGGGGAATGGTCGAATGTCCTCATACAACTTTTACAGAATGAAAGAAAAAAAAACGAAATTTTTTCTTCTTCTTAATTCCGTTAAGTGACATAATAAGATAACTACTGTTTTTTGCTAAAAAATCTACATAGAGAGATATTTCATACAAACCAAATTAAAACCATTGAGTACTCTTACTAGTATTGATAACTGTATATCCAATGGTTCAAGAAAATAAAGAAGTACAAAAATAACTAAACTACTTTCAACTATATTAAGACCCTTTCATTTTTTTAATGCTACTCTGCATCAAACAATAACTCAGTTACATTTCTCAAAAACAAAGTTGGTTTAAAGACCAACACTAATAAAAATGTCAATTTGACATAAAGTGAAGTATGAACTGTAAGCAGAAGCATAGGAATAAAAGTAAGACATACATGAAAATTGAAACAAGAAATTTGAAAGACATATTTCAGATCTATGTTGACCGGTTAGTAAACGCCAAGAAAAAGTCGGAAAATGAAGATCCCTACTTCCCATCTACGCTATGTACACGAAGATATCTAATCGTATACTACATAAAATGTTATAAATCAAGAAACCAACAATATAGAAATTCTTGAAACTTATAATGAAAATCAGTTAAAAGGACATACGCTGAAAAATCAGCAGAGCCAGTGGCAGCACGTAAAGCATTGGTATCAAGACAACAACTCCAAACTGCGCCTTTGTGACCTTCAAATGTACCAACCCAGTCACCAGTTTCTCCATTTCTAAGCATTGGATTGGAATCTGAATAGCGCAAGAAAAATAACAAAGTGTGAATTCTTGTGTAAAATCAATAAACAGGGATTACAACGAATTATTCATCAAGAAAGGCTAAAATAGAAATTCCCACATATAAACAGCTATCAATTAGAGTAAAAAAAGACTGACAATGAACAAACATGATCCAAAATCATTCAACACACAAACTGATGAAGGATAAGCAGAATTCTCGCGGTTCATGAATTCAGACTATAAAAAGAGCAAAAACAGAAGAAAAAACAAAAGAAAATCTGTTATCTTGATCTTACCCTTGCTGGCACTGATGAGAAAGAATCCATCCGGCGTAACAGGGCTATAAAATAGATCCACCACCGGCCGAGAATGGCCATGGCACACAAGAGGAATCGCCACCCTCTTTCTATCCATCGCTCACAAACTTAAAATACTCTACAGTTCTACAAACCCACCTAAAAAAATCTATAGATTTGCTCTTTTATTGATTCTTTTAAACCTGTATTTCAAGATCAAATAAACGAAATCAAAACCCCTAATGCCGAAAATCCTCACAAATCCACAGGAAGACGACGGCGATCAGTAAAAATGAAGGTAAAAAGCTGTTTGAATTGTGATGGAAACGGAAATTGGAGCAAGAAATGGCGGTATATAACACAGGTGAGAGACGCTAACACCCACACCTCCTAACCCTTTGAAAATGGCTCTGATGAACTCAAAAATCTAACAAAAAATTTCCCAAAAATTAAAAAAAGGAAACAAAAATCTAACAAAACAGAGCTTCCAAAAGAAGGGCTAGGCGCAACCATAACTGGCTTCAGACCTGATCTTATATAATTGTTGAAAGAACTCTTTTTTACTATTTTTTTTTTCCATTTTATTTTCTTACCCTTTTTTTTGTTTTGGGCTTGGCCCATAAGACGCTAAGGCCTGTTTCATCGCTCTTCTTCTTTGCCGAAAGCGCAAGAAACCGGAACATCCACCTCCATTTCAAGGCGTTGATAGATACAATTGAAATCCCATTTTTGTTTTATTATCTTCGTTCAAATCTCGAACATCTTGCTGAAGAACTTCTGTTCAAAGGGTTTTTTTTTCTTTTTCTTTCAATGGCATCAATGGAGGTTGAGACCCAGCAAGTGTTGTCGGCGATGGTGGATAGTTGCTCGGCGAAGCAGGCGGCGAAACAAGGTGAGGGTCTTCGGCAGTACTATCTGCTACATATTCATGAGCTCCAGCTTCAGGTCCGTCAAAAGACCCATAATCTGAATCGTCTTGAAGCTCAGCGGAACGAGCTGAATTCGAAAGGTAAGAATCAGGGCTTGTGAGTTGGTAGCTTTGGTTTATCTAAATTGGTTCGTGTTAGTCAGTGCTACATAATTATGAACTTTCGGGTAATTGTCGTATGAAAAGTGAATTGGGGGAAAAAGTTCAAAATTTGAATGCTTCAGAGGAAGTTACAAGAACAATTTATTAGTTCTCTTTCATTCTTATGATTTAGTAACTGTCCTTCTCACTTTCCTCCTCCAACGAACGGAGTGTTCTTGGTATTGGAATTCTATCTTTTCAAGTCATTTGTTATCATTATAAACGATTCGAAACTGCTTAGTGATGCTTTGTAATCTGAAATTTTTGGGGGGAAGAAACCATATTCTTGATCTGGGACTCTTGGAATTGTAATTCTTCATGGCTGCGACCAACTTTGTTTCAGAAGAGCAATTAAGACTGGTACTTGAAGAGTGGTGGAAATTTTTAAAATTATTAGTGGTGGAAATTTTTTAAATTATTCTTACCTTTTCATGTTGAACTGATCCTAGAACTATTTTGTAATTGAAGGTTTATGTTATTGTCCTCTAATTAACTAACTGAGAAAATGTCTTTGCTTATATCTGTATAGGTCTTGGAATTCTGTAATTTTTTCATGGAATCGTAGAAACAGAATTTCTGATACTGTCCTTTGTTATTTGTTATTTGTAATTGTAAGAAGCTGACTTATGGGTTCACCCTCGGATCTACTTTGTTAATTTAGAATTGAGTTGAACCAGAACCAGTGGATTGTCTTGGGTCTCGGTCGTCGGAAGGGCACGTACGCCATTGGTATGTTGTGGAGCGAAGCTCCGATTACCGGTTATAAAAAAAAACCTAAAAACAGTGGTTTTGTTCCTAAAGGTTACCAAAACTCTTGAAGAATGTAAGAGAAGACATGAGGAAATAATTATGTATGATTGAAAGCAATAAGCAAGGCTGCAATATGTAACCTTTACTATGAGACACATAGCAACCTAAGATTAGACTAGCCAATAACAGAGATACTATATAAACCAAATAAACTTGAAAGAGCCAAAAGTAATAAAACAAATTAACACAGTGAGCTGAAATTTTAAATAGGAAAATATCTAATCTAACTATTTAGAATGTACTCATATATGATGCTCAAACAAGGTGTTCATACATGTGTTCTTCCCTTCACTTTTGAGTCTGCTTAATCTAAACTATACTTTTATTTCCTGGCAAATTTTAACAAAATTCTGTTAGATTTATGATTTATTTGAGGTTATTGCATTTATAAATCATTAATGTTTACAGTGCGCATGCTTCGGGAAGAGCTGCAGCTGCTTCAGGAGCCAGGATCCTATGTTGGTGAAGTTGTTAAAGTCATGGGGAAGAACAAAGTTTTAGTTAAGGTGAGTGTTCTTTACTTGTTGAAACATGAAAGAGGCACTTCTCATTCTTTATTTCAAGAAAAAGATAGTAACTACTAACAAGAATAAATAAGAAATAGACACATTTCCGCTCCCTCTCTCTCCCACACTGTTGGATTCATATTGACATTACATAAGAACTTGTGTCCAGTACAACTTTTGTGTAAAATTCAATATTCTGGAATTAAAGGGTGAAAAAGATTTTAACTTCATATCATTAATCCTCAGAAAATAGGGAGGTGGTATAATAGTGGCCTACAATCAAGAGAAATAGTGTCAAGAGAATAGTTACAAAAGACCCCAGAAACAGTTGCCAAGAGAGAATCATCAAATTAATGAGGCACCATACATTAGACTTAGACTTCTAATCCTTGCTACGAAGGCCTTGTAATGCTTTAAGTAATTAGAGTTGGTGGCATATTACTATTCAACGATTCAACTATTACATCTATTATAAAAAGTCTTAGAAGTTTGATTCTGGAATATTCAATCTCAAATAGTATATTGGAAGTTTTTCTTTCCCCAACTTCGGTTTGTTCACCTGCACAGGTTCATCCAGAAGGGAAATACGTGGTTGATATTGACAAGAGTATTGATATAACAAAAATTACACCCTCAACTAGAGTTGCTCTCCGTAATGACAGCTATGTTCTTCATTTAGTCCTGCCAAGCAAAGTAGATCCTCTTGTTAATCTTATGAAAGTTGAAAAGGTTCCTGATTCTACTTATGATATGATTGGTGGTCTTGACCAGCAAATAAAGGAAATGAAAGAGGTTTGTATGTTGCAAATAGTTTTCTTAATTATATTTCCTATTTGTTAGTCAATAATCTGAAGTTCTGAAATATTAATACTAATAATGCAGGTTATTGAACTCCCTATAAAACATCCTGAACTGTTTGAGAGTCTTGGAATAGCTCAACCAAAGGTAATGATAATATTACATGCAACAATATTACTTCTTAACTAGTTTCTCGAAGTTGCAATATATGTTGGTCCTATCAACTATATATAACTCTCACCACGCACTTCAAATAGGGTGTCCTGCTATATGGACCACCTGGTACAGGGAAGACACTGTTGGCCAGAGCAGTGGCTCACCATACAGATTGTACTTTCATCAGGGTTTCTGGCTCTGAATTGGTCCAGAAATATATCGGAGAAGGTTCTAGAATGGTCAGAGAGCTTTTCGTTATGGCCAGGTTTGTTATCATATTTTCTTCTTGTTTCATTATTAATTCTTCCGCTCCTTGTTTGTAGACCCTAACCTCCTTGTTTTTATGTATATATATGGGTTCTTTCTTCGACTTCCATTATTTACAAGAATCCAAATCAGGAACGGGCCCTTTTGATGCAAAAAAACTATTGAGGGGAAATGGGTAGTTTAGGTCCGTTTGATAACCATTTGGTTTTTCGTTTATGGTTTTTGAAATTTAAGCTTATATTTTGTAACGCTCGCGGTTAGGAAGGGATCTTAGGGGATATAGTCTCATGGTTAAAAAAGGCTTAAAAGATTTGATTTGTACTACCTATACCATCAAGGTGCACCTTCCTTTTCGGTAGCACAGTCGTAGGAACTTCACAATTAAGCGTGCTTAGCTTGGAGTAGTCCTAGATTGGGTGACCTCTTAGGAATTTTCCTAGGATGCATGTGAGTGAGGACAAAACATGTTGAAGGACTCATATTGGTTTGTAGGGATAGTCTTCACTCTTAAAAGCGCTTAGAGGCAAGTAGTTAACGTGGCGGGATCGCAGGGGATGCAGGGGAATATCGGGCCAAAGGAGCCAGATTCGGGTTCCCAGACCTCGTCCAAATCCTGGGCTACGGGAGTTACATATTTACCTAAATGCTCTACATATGTTTCATCTTCTTTTTAAGTAGGTATATGAATCCTAACCAAATTCTATAAACCAAAACAAGTATTTGGAAGCTATTCTTTTTAGCTTTCAAATTTTGGTTTGTTTTTAAAAGCACAAGTAAGATGTAGACATTGAAGTCATAAAAATTTTGGGTTGAAGTAGTAGTTGTAGGCCTAAATTTTAAAAACTAAAAACAAAAAACGAAATGGTTATCAAACGAGGCCTTAGTATTTCAGTTTTCTGCCCTTGAAACTGTTAAACTGAACAGCCCAGAAAAAAATGGCAGTAACCAAACCTGGAAAATAATAATACATATATATGTATATCTTGAGTTGTTTTTCTCTTTAATCTTTTGCATATTTTTATTGTTCCAAGTTCCAACATCAATCATTTCTTGATTTTTCTCTGCAGGGAACATGCGCCTTCTATTATTTTCATGGATGAAATTGATAGCATTGGGTCTGCTAGAATGGAATCGGGGAGTGGTAATGGTGATAGTGAAGTGCAGCGTACTATGTTGGAACTTCTTAACCAGCTTGATGGATTTGAAGCATCAAATAAGATCAAGGTAATACATTTAATTCATTTGTTGAGGATGGTGAATATCACATTTGAATATCTTATGACTAGCTTTGATAAAACCTTTCTTTATAATAAATAAACAGATGACGGCATTGAATAAACCATACTCTTGCTTTTTTCAATCAACCAATATATTATAATGTTAGATAACGCCTTGAGGCTCATTCTCTTGATGTGTGATGCACCAAAATCGCAAGTAATAAAAGTGTACAAAACCATCTATTAAGTGTTACCAAACATAATGATTGTGTGAAAAAGGAAAAAAGTGCGTCTTTCTTTAAGGATTTTAGAGATTATTCACCATTGCTTTGTCCTTTAAGATATACTGACTCTCTTTTTATTTTTATTTTTGCACTTTTCTTAAAAATAAATCCCAACCCCACCTCATGTTGAACTCTCCAAAAAACAAAATGCTGTGAAGATTTAAATTATTGCAACTCATTTTGTGTTGGTATTACAAATCCTAAACTCGCGTCGTGTTGTATTGGTATTACAAACATAAGTAGAACTTTTTTATTTCCAAGAATTTACTATATATTTTCTCTTTTTTTTTTTTTAAGAATAGATATTCACACTATACCCGGGGTGATCACGTCCGTCCCTAGGCCAGCCACCAGGAGACATCAAGGGAATGGAGACTACAAATAGGTCTCAAACTTGGGATCTTGAAGGGAGCATACCTTCGGAACCTAAGCCATCAACCCATTTCTTGGGGACAGAATTTACTATATATTGATTCTCGAAGATTCCATTCTATACATTTTCATATAGATGCTTCTTGTGATTTCATGGAGCCCAAACCTCTCCCTCTGTAACACTTTCATCATTATCAATTGATAATATTTTCATTTCTTATAATTAAAAAAAAATAGTAAAACAAGCCTTGAGGTTACAAATTGGACCGACTTGAAGGGCTGCCCTTTTAGATATTGAAATATATGGAAACTTATTGAAGCACTTAACTGTCTCCTGACTTAGAGTAATTCGATTACACTGATTATTGGGTGTAAGATATTTCATCTAAAGGTGGGTCCTAACCGCGTGGACTTGTAACAGGTCTTGATGGCCACCAATAGGATTGATATTCTGGATCAAGCTCTCCTAAGGCCAGGACGAATCGACAGGAAGATTGAATTCCCCAATCCGAACGAGGATGTAAGTTCAACTTGCTTCAGTATATACTTGTGTTATTCAAAGAGTATTATAGGTATACCATAACTATTTCTGTATTTAACTTCGCGACTTCTTCTGAAGCACTATTGGCCCAAAAGGAATTTACACGTTTGTTTCCAATAGAAAGATAAAAAAACACTTATCTTGTTGGTTTATTTATATGTTTAAACATGCATTTGATTCTTAGAGGGTGTTTGGATTAATAAGTGTACGAGGGATTATTTTGAGTGATTAGAAATTTGTGGTTTGAGTGATTTTGAAAGAGAAAATGTAGCAATAGTTCGTTTGGATTAGCTTGTTTGAAGAGTGATTATAAAAATTCTTTTCTAATAGCTTCATAAAAACACGAAAGTATGAAACAAACACCCTCTGATAGGATTTAAAGCTGCCTCTATATTTTTCTCATCTAATCAACGTGCCAATTTCAACCCCTGATAAGACGTGCAATATATTATTTGTTACGAGTGGTATCGAGCATGGGGGGCCTTGCTATATTGATATACTGACATTCAATTCATATGAAATGCAGTCCCGGTGTGATATCTTGAAAATACATTCACGGAAAATGAATTTGATGCGTGGGATTGATTTGAAGAAAATTGCAGAGAAAATGAATGGCGCATCTGGTGCAGAACTTAAGGTATATCTGTTGTACATGACATGTACCCGATATAAATGCTGTGCTCAATCGATGTTGTTTACATATTTTTTGATGATGACTAGATTGATAATATTCTGAGTGTTCTTAATTCCAACTCATTTCCACTTTAGTGTCCAAGTCGATACTCTCAACGCAGGGGAGAACCAGCTGGCACATCATTGTTCTATGACAACTCCCATTAACATTATGTGTGTTTGCTCTAGCTTGTTAGAGTAGCACTATTGAAACATTTTAGTCTACCAAGTCTCAGGAAAAAAATGCCAATAAGCCTGTTTAGTAAGATAAGCTTACGTTATGGTGGCCGGATTTGACACCTCCTATGCTTCAATGAAAAATATGTTTTTTTATGAACTGAGAACTTGGAGCTTACGAAAAAAGGCGGTTGGAATTGATCTAATGCTTCTCTGGCCTTTACCTGTATATGTTAACACTATTGACTCAGCATATAGCAAGAAATTATACTCTCTATCTATGGCTAGGTTTATTTGAAGGATATAATTGGAACAAATGTAGTTTTCGTTAACTGTTGAGCGCTTACATTGATAATGCTGTATATTTTGTGTTATAAATGCAGGCCGTGTGCACAGAAGCTGGGATGTTTGCTCTGAGGGAAAGAAGGGTTCATGTGACTCAGGAAGATTTCGAGATGGCAGTTGCCAAGGTAATGAAGAAGGAATCCGAGAAGAACATGTCGTTGCGAAAGCTCTGGAAGTAGAATCATTATTAGACCGAGCAATGCGGGCAGGCAAGTTTCAAATACTGCTTACCGTTCTGTTTTTCGGGTTCTTTGCCTCAGCCGTGCAGCAGCTGTGATTAGATAACGTTGTTAAACACAATTATTTACCTTAAATGATGTTTTCTAGTCGTCCACTTGTTAATCTTCACTTGGATCTTGTACCATTTTCTTTCACCATTTTCTAACTCTAAATTTATCACAAGTTGAGTGTAGCTGGTATGAAATTATCAACTGGCCTGGTGATTTGGATGTTTGTTCTACATTTACTTGCTATCTTGTTTTTTTTGTTGGCATTCATTCAAGTGTGTGTGTATGTATAAGAGAGAGAGAGAGAGAGAGAGAGAGAGAGAGAGAGAGAGAGAGAGGGAAGGGAAGGGAAGGGAAGGGAAGGGAATGTTTCCTTCTTGTCGTTTGGCCCATTGGATTTTCATTCCATCAACCACTTATTTTTTTTCTTCTTTTATCTTTCTTTTTTTCTTTCCCTTTCCACATTTTCCTTTGGTGTTTTTAGATGTCTTCAAGATGGTAATACAATCAATATGAACCTAAATTTTGGTAGAGAAATTTGAAACTTCTTCTTTATGGATGATAGGCATGTTTGGCTACGGCGGGAAGGGAAGGGAAGGGAATGAAATGGAAGAGAAGGGAAAGAAAGGGATAAATGAAGAAAAGTAGGAATAAATTGGTAGTTGATATGATAGAAGTTGATTTGGCCAAACAATGAGAAGAGATCCTTTCATTCTCACTATACCAAACATGCCCTTTGTGAACAATTAAAATATATTTCATCAAGCATCTCACTTTTTTTTCTTTTTCTTTTTTTTTTTCATTTGAAATAAAAATATGTTTTTTTTCTTTATGGATGATACATAATGAGCCATTTAAATATATTTCATCAAACATCTCACATTTTTAGTAACTTAAATATGATGTTTGGTGAAATAAAAAGATGTTTTTACTATATGAGGGATTGATTTTTTTTATTATTATTTTTTTTTTACATTTAAATATGGTAGAATTAAGTAATCTTGCAAGAATAATCTAAGATGCCGATTATAAAACAAAAACATTGTGGTATAAGTGATCAAAATGTAATATCTATAATTAAAAAATAAAAATAAAAAGATTTGAAAGATTGTCTATAAAAGTAAATGAATAAGTTCATGCTATATATTTTGAATTTAAAAAAATACAGACTATAAACTAGTTTTTTTTTTTTTTTTTAAAGAAGTTGATGCAATTTCTTAATTTGATATATGAACTTTTAAACTGTCTATAATAAGTTTTGGAATTTTTAATTTTGAGTAAAATAATTCCAACATATTACTGTTGGGCATTCTTAACATTTATCTTATATAATTATTTTATTTAAAATTTTAAATTTATATGAGGAACCTAATTTATTTTAAAATTTTCAAATACTTATTAATACATAATTAAAAGATCAAAGTTTTTTTTTTTTTTTTTTTTAAGAAAAAAGATCAAAGACTTAATTATATAGTTGTTAAACGTTAGGACAAGTTTAAAAGTTTAGAGACTAAGTATGTGATTTAAGTCCAAAAAAAAGTTCACACGTGTCAAGGTGAGTAGACCTCAGCTGGCACTGTCTATACATTAAGATTCACTTGATCGTGGTTTGAATCTTTATAATGCTCTGTATATATGACTTGTTGTCTCTCGTCCCCAACTTATACTCATAAAAAATGTTCATACATCACCATTAATCTTATCTTCCTTATATAAAATAAATTAATGTCTCGTAAGTATGTAAACAAATAAAGAAAAAATACATGATATTACACAAAAAAATATATAATATTACACTTGAACCTAGGTTTCGTATCCTATTAAGGCAAGTTGTTATCGGTATATAAAATAAATTAATGTCTTATTGTCAGTTTAGATTGATCAAATTATAGAGGTTTTTTGTATACTCTACATAAAAGATATATTTGAAAATATTTATTGAGCTCATTAGAAACGAGTCTATTTTTAAAATAAGATGAGTTTATTTTTTTTAAGGCGAGAATTAGAATATTCGAACTCAATACCTCCTAGTTAAGAAATACTAATATCTTTTAAATATTGTTTTCAAGGAAGAAGATGGGTTGTTAAGTATTATGATGATTATAATCATGATTTATGGGTAATTATAATCCATAATCATCTGTTTTCTTCAACATTTGTACTGTACTTAGAATTAATATTCATCGACATCTGCAAAAAGACCAGTTCGAATCTTTCCTCGATTTCAGGTACTCAATTTGGAGCTCTCTACTTGCCTTTGATTCTTTCTAATCTAATTTGGATGAGTGATCGATTGACTTTCTGATATTTGATTCTAATTCGAGGTATGGGTTTTTGATCTCTTCGAATTTGTGATTGAGTTCGTTCTAGGGCTCTGAAAGCTTCGGTCGTTCTGTTTTGGATAAGGAGATAACCAATGCAAGGGGAAGTACAATTGGTATCGTCAATTGAGCAAAACCCCACTGAATCTGATCCCCTGATTGAGAATCAGCCCGATTCTTCTCATGGTGGAACCTCTGATGAAATCAAGGACGATGAGGATACTGAAGCTGGTTCCATTCCCTGTTGTCGTATTTGCTTAGAGAGCGATGCTGAACCAGGTGAATTTCATCGTTAATTTCCTTGTTGGATGCTTATTTTCATTCTCATAAGTTTATGCTCGGGTAAAGAATTTAGATGTTGATACATTTCTGTTGAATTTTAGGTTTGTTGTAATCATTATCCGTTAGTCTAGCGGTGAATTGAGCCTTGAGAACCGAAATGAAAGATTATGAGTTTAATTCAAGGTGATCACTTATTTAAGAATAGTCAAGGTCCACAAAAGTTTTCCAATAGCTTGATTGTATCTTGAGGGATGATACCATTGGTTACTAGTCCACTGGACTATGCCTTAGTTCTCTTATTGTAACAAGAACTGAAGATTCTTTTCAATTTTTATCTTCCCTGTCCTTGTTTTTTTGTTGCCAAGTGAACTTTATTCTTTGTTGATGTACAATCTTATACGAGTTCTGTTGTCTGGGGTAATACATTCTTTCACTTGGCTGAAAATGCAATTTTCCATATTACAGAAGATGAACTGATTTCTCCATGCAAGTGCAAAGGCACACAGCAGTTTGTCCATCGTTCTTGTCTTGATCATTGGCGCTCCGTTAAGGCAAGTTTCTTTATTTAGTTCTTCTGTGTTTTCCTGCTTACTATTATGAAGGCATTGGTTGTTTCCTGGTCTATTCTCTTATAGTTTTAAGTGTACAGGAGGGGTTTGCATTCTCGCACTGCACAACATGCAAAGCTCAATTTCACCTGAAGGTTTTCTTATTGGACACCTCTTGGCGTAAAGTTAAATTTAGGCTTTTCGTGGCAAGAGATGTTATCCTTGTATTTCTAGCTGTACAAACTGTAAGTTCACTTTAACTTTCTATGATCCTTATCTCTCATAGAATTATTATTTAAGCTATCCATCTAACCTTTTTCTTTCATCGTAAAAATCCTGATATTTGAGTTTTTTTAATTAAGAAAAATCATTACTGTTCAGTATTCTCTCTTTCTGAACTGAAAGGGACTTGTTTGTATTTTGCATCAAATTGCTATGTAGTTATTCAAATTTTAATTTTCAAGCTTACTAGAACTTCTTGACTTTGTTATTTTAAGATGATGGACTTTTTTTAACCAGATACTCCCACCCTGTGGATTTGAAGTAATTTATTTCATTTAAGCATGTCTCGTTCATTAGGTATCTAAAAGAAAAGTGCAGATTAAACGTTTGAATATAAACTTTTATGGAAAATCTAGTCTCCACTTTAATGATGGAGGATTTATCCTTTTTTGCAGTTAATAGCTGCAATGGGTGGTTATGCATATATTATGGACAAAGACGGGACATTCAGGAATTCTTTCAGTGATGGATGGGATCGTATTCTGTCCAAACATCCTATTCCATTTTATTACTGTATTGGTAAACTACTTTTTATCAAAACTGTTCAGTTTTTTCTTTAAAACTGGATGTGAGATTTGTTAGAAGATCACTAGTACAAATTCTTTTATTGATTAATTCAGACTTCGTTGTACATTATTGTTAGTTCATATGCCAAAGCGAGCGTAGCTCAACTGACATAGAGATGTATTAATATCCACTCGATCTATAGTTCGAGTCTCCTCACTCCTCAATGTTGTAACCTCAAAAAAAATATCGTTAGTTCATATCCTAAAAAATATTGTATATCCAATGTGTTCGTGTTCTAGTCTTTTAGAAATTTCCGTACAGTCATGTCTTGTCGTGTATGTGCTCCGTGCTACTTAGCAGATGTCTTATTTATGGATAAATTCCATTGTT
>JBBMEG010000009.1:8078462-8089400 GCA_037832605.1 Cyclanthera cordifolia | reverse complement strand
TAAATAACATATGCATAGCAATCAAATAGTAACTCATTGTTTTGGCCACCAACCAACAATCATTATCAGATAGTCTTGTTAATTCATCACCATCCAAGCTCTTTCCCTTGACCATAACATGTAACTTAAACACAAATAATTATACACATTCTAAATACAGACAATGATTACTCCCTAACCATAATCGGTCCCTCAAACACAAATAATAATTACTCACTATTTATTATCTCCAACTAAGACACAGACAATGATTACTCTCTAACCATTGTCCTAAACATAAATAATGATTATCCACCAAGAATCATTATCCATCTAAAACGTTTATCCACTTACTATAGTTAGCAACCTGCCATCCCAAACACCGTTAAGTTGTTTTGTAATTTATTAGTCGATATCATCTGCTCGTGAGGAATCACGTCGGTATCGATAAGAAAAATATCGCAGTAAAGTAAACGAACAGAGAGCAGTAGAATAGTACCTCTACTATTGGGATCTGCTCCATAGTCTAGTAAGAGAAGCACACAGTTCTCATTTCCTTTTGATGCTGCTATGTGCTGGAATACATGAAATGAGAAAACAATAATAAGGAAAGAACAAATGGATGAGAATGCATTAATCTTACAAATGGATGAGAATGCATTAATCTTTGTGAAAACAATTCGTTGATAGGAATTAAAATGAGCAACAAGAATTTTAGCTCACAAGTGAAGTCCTCCCGCTGTTGTCGGATTCATTTGGATCGAGACCTCGTTTCAAAAGCTGGTTTAAAAGCAAATCATCTCCTCTAAGTGTTGCAAAACAAAGACTTAATGGTAGGTCCATTCTACCTCTAGCTAGCATGTTCTCTGTCTCCAACAAAACTCCTTCCATTATGGGATCCTTGTCTTTTTGGTCTTTCAAATGCTGCAAATCAAGAAAATCAAAGGGTCATTGTAGATAAGTTTAAAAGTTAAACATCACCTTGCAAATGATTTTTTTTTTTTTGAGGTTACAACATTGGGGGTGGGAGACTCGAACCATTGGATGCTAATGCATCACTAATGCCAGCTGAGCTATGCTCGCTTTAGCACTTGCAAATGGCTTGAATATGCAAATCATTCCATATCTGTGTCTATCTTTCAGAGGGACCATTAAAATTGAATTTTGTTCTCTGAAGGAAGACAAAAATTTACTTGTTCATCAAGTCTAGAGACAACATCCATAAGGAACTCTAGTTGATCAACATAACATAAACGTAACAAGGAAGCAGACCTGAAGAAGATTGTTCATGATTATGGTCCCATCTCCAACATTAGATTGAACGATATTCAGGAAAGCAGTACGATTCAAACGCAGTAATTGACTCAATCGCTTCGTGCGCACTGTAAATAGTTGTGGCCTGTAACATAGCACCCCAACCTCGCCACAAAGCTCGCCGGTTCTAGCCTCCCCAACAATCTACAAATATTGGAGCAGTTTAATCAGTAAATTAGTTGTCTTGAACTGCCATATAAATATAACCAAAGAGAGCTTCAATTAGTAGACTTACATATTCAACTCCATTCTTGAGAACCAGCAAATCCTGTGAAAAAATCAAACATTAGGCTTGCTTAAACAGAACTTGGTGGTCATTTAGTCAATACTTTAGTTAGTAACCTAAAACCTTACATAATTGAATAACTTAATTCATTACCACAGCACCAGTGACAAGGATGTAGAAGTCTGTTGGGGCCTCATTTTGCAAAATCACATCTTCTTTCGGTGGAAAATACTCTGCCTTCATTTCTGAAACCTATAACAATCAGAAAATCAATCAGTACAAAGCAAAAACCAAGTCAAAATAAACGAAATAATCGTGGTAGGTTCAAAGACGGAGAACTTGTGTTAATTACCAGTTGAAAAAGTAGGTCATTCGAAACACCGCAAAACAAGTAGGCCTTGTCTACTAGAGAATAGAAAAGATAATGCGAAATGCTAGATCGGATGGCTTTTGGCAAGGAATCGAGAGTTTCCTGCTGCTGCAATCCTTCCGAGTCAGTCCTGAACTTTAGACACAAATGTGCAAGCATTTGGTCTTGCAAACGTACAGGAAGTTGATTCCGATGAGCAAAACTTGAAGCCGCTTGTATTGTATCTCTCTGTGGAAAAAGAAGTACCAAAGTATTAAAAAAAAGAAAGAAAATCATATGATACTCTAAATTAGTAAGAAATTAAGCAAACCCAACAATTATCTATTTCTACTTACAAATTTTCTAGTTCTACTGGTCCCATGGACAACTAAGTTGGTCATATTTCCAATCAAGTATGCTGTCAAACCAAGATTGAAAAGCATGTAGAAGATGTCAAAAACCATCTCCCCGGTATTCACAGGATGCAAGTCGCCATAGCCGACAGTGGTTAACGTAGTAATCGACCAATAAATGGAAGTGATATATCTTAGCCCCAAACTTTGCTCAAGAAAGTTGCCCATAGATGCTCCAATCCACGTCCTTTTCGGGTCATGATAACGAGCAGCAATAAGATAATAGAAACACGCGGCACAGTGAACCGCAAACAAAGTAACCTACAAAATACATAGATCACAAGTAAGAATAGCATCTTGATAATAAAACAAACCGATGAAAAACACAAAATCCTATCTGCATATCTAAACTTACACAAATGAGTTTCGCACATCGAACCCAAAAGTAGTTATAGTTCCTATCTTTTTCCAGTCTGTTCAAGAGAAAGAAAACAAAGATCAACTCAACATCGAACACATGTTCGACTCTGCTAATACAAACAAATAGACAAGTCCTTGTACCGGGAAAAGAGAGCGCTGACTCTTCTTAGACGCCATAGGCGAAGCATGTTGAAGAAACCATAATTACTGATAGGTGTTGGGGAAATCTTATGTACAAGTTCAGAGGGAATTGTGGATATAACATCAAAGATTAACCATGTTCTTGCATACTTCAGAGCAATCTTCTTAGGTTCATCAACAAGTAAATAGGCAGCTTTATCAAGATAAGCTACAAAGAATGTGAGGATAATATCCACAGCAAAAAACCCATTAACCACATTGTCTGTAATTGAGAGTGGCCATTGAGGTTTCCTTAGAAATCCAAACTCAAACGGCGAAACCCAAGCTGTATAAATAACCAAAACAACTAGAAATGTCTCCCAAACCCTGCAGATTAACAAAATCTGAGCTGCTTTTTGAAGAAAGAATTTCAATAAAGCTTACACAAATACAAAAACAATAAACAAAATTTGACATAAAACAAAATTGTCTCAGAAATGATGCATTATTAACAAAAACCAATTAGAGAGATGCAAAACTTACAACCAGGGGAATCCAAAAACATCAGAAACAAAACAAACAAAAAGAAACTCACGATTCAATACATAAATTGAGTAAGAAATTCAACAAAAACGAATAAGAACACAAACAATATAGTTCACAAAATCCAAGACGGTCTTGATTTTCTTTCAAACACCAGTTTAAAAAGTGTATAAAAATTCATAAACAAAAGCTTCAAACACCTAATAAGAAACAATCAACAATGAAAAAACAAAAACCCCCCACCTGTATCGACGATAATAAGGCGATATGATGAACGGCCGGAGCTTAACTCTCCGGTTGCTTCTAGCGCCGAGAGATGGCAATATTCCGGTGGTTAGACTGTACTGACTGCCATCTCTGGAGAGTTGCTCGAGCTCTTCTTGACCACAAACAGAAACCCTGAAACTTCCTCTGTTTCTAACACCCTCCATTGCTGAAAAACAAAAACTGCAAAGAAACTAAAGAAACAGAGGAGAACGAAAAACAGAGAAGGTGACTTTTCTTGTTGTTCTTGGGTTTGATTTGTTCGAACTTATATAGCCTGCTGCTGCTTCTTCTTCTTCTTCTCGTTCGTTAACGTATTTCAAATATTGGATTAGCAGTGTGGCTTTGACCATTTGGCTTAATTTCAGCAATTTCGTCGAACCCTTCTTCTTTTTTGATTCTTTTTCTCATAACGCCGTGTTTGCCTTGTGCTATAATATTGTCCGTGGATTATTTATTTATTTATTTATTTATTTTAATTTTTTTACTTTTGTATTGGCATTCATAAATTCTCTTTATTTCTTATTAATAATTTCTATCGTGTTATGTCATTGTAATATCTTGTGAGATCTTTATTAGTAAAAATTGAATTAATGACACACCATGTTTCCTTTATAAGATAATTTAATTGTTGTATTTTTATTTAATAGGTCCAAATTTAAACGTGTACTTTTTTTAATGTATAGGAAATTTGGATTTGGCATGTTAGGGGTGTTCGGGATGGAAAGAAAAATGATTAATAAATTAGTGTTTGGAGCGTAGGAAAGGAAATAAATAGTTATGATTTTTTTTTTATAAATTTTTTTTTTTTTTACAAAATTGATCATTATTCTTTCGAATATAAAAAATAATTTATTTTTTTATACTGATAAGTTTAATTTATTAAGTAATTTTACCCAAAACTAAGATGGTTTTAATTGACCAAAAAGATAAAAATAACTTTAATGTTTATTGGAGTATCTAGTTGGGATTAATTTGAAGTAATAAAGAGAAGTGAAAATTATCAAGTTCAATTATCTAGTAATTATATATTGTATTTCTATATAAATATGTATTTAGATTTCATTTACCAACTACAATAAAATTTAATAAAAAAATAATAAATTCAAATAATTATTGACATGTATTTTTATATTACTAATTTCAAAATGTATACCTAGTTAAAAAATCACAGGCGTGAAATTAAATAATAATAATTATTATTAAATAGGAGGAAAACTATGGTTAGTATTGTGTTTTTAATTAAATATAAATTGATAAACGTGTATATATATTAGGTTAGTGTAAATAGAGAAATTAAAGGATAGAGTCAGTCAATAATAGTTATTTTAATTTCATATGAATTTAGAGAGAACAAGTTTGAAGCATCTTATCTTCAAGGGAGTACGCAGTTGGTTGAAGACTTCAGATCTGAAGATGTACTCACTCAAAATTCATTTGATGTCTACTAATATCTGGGCTAGGGACGAGCGTGATAACCTCAATATAGTGAAGCAAAAAAAAAACTTCGATCTAAGAAAAAAAAAAAAAACGAGTTTGAAGCGTCTTTAACTTGGAGATTTTTTGGTTGAGGGATCTCTTAGAAGTTTTCTTACGAAGTAAGAAAGTGAGTGCAAATTATGGTGAACATGTAATGTCCGAGTTTACGAGAAGTACATGAATGAATCAAGTCGATGTTTGAACGAATAGGATATTGGAGATAATGACTCATTGTTAAGAAAATCGTAAAAGAATTGATTTATACTATTTATATCAATCATATTTCTTTTCGATAGTTCAATCATAAGATGGTAACTTGATCGGTTGTTGAAAAATGTTTGTGTCCTTATAGTCCATATTTGGATTACTTATTTGCAACAATGTTTAAAGTAGCTTTCAAACCAAACCAATTTTCTTCGGAAACTTTTATTATTATTATTATTATTAGAATTCTTAGGAAACATTTTCAAATAAAATCCTTAAAAATATAATAAAAAGAATAACTTAAAAAAAAAACTATACAAATACAATTTCCTACTAAATACTAGGGTATAATTTTATTAAAATATTAAATTTATTCCATATACTTTCTTAATTCAAGTTGAATAAATGCATTCATATCATGTTCAATATTAATAGATATATTTATCATAAAATAATTTTGAAACTGTAATTACATTATATTTTTTTATTGCATGAAATATATTATTACTGTTTAACAAAATTTAATAAAAAAACAAGTTTGATAATAATAGAATATTTTGTGTATTTTGAGTTTAGATTGGAGAGAAGAAAAAACTAAAATGGAATAGAAGTCAACAATATGGAATGAAATTGAAGACAAAAAAGGAAAGAAATCTTACATATTAAATAAATAGGAAATATAATTTCAAAAATAAATAAATAAATAAATAGGAAATATATTAAAACAATTCACATATTTTAAGAGAATTTCAAATTTTGATTTTTTTTTTTAAAAAAACAGATAATTTCAAAATTGCCAGTAGGAAAGGAATTACCGCCATGCCGAGCTGGCAGAGAGAAAGCACGGAATTTCAATTTCCAACTAAACTCTTCAAATCCGTGATTAGGAAAACGGAGACCATGGTCACGCGCATCACACGCGCGTGAAATCATTCGCCTCAACTACCAGCCACCTCCCCTTCCTGTCACTGACTTTCACGCCCGTTCTAAAATATTACATTTATTAACAAAGTCTTTATATTGACCCTTGCAAATTATATATATATATATATATATATATATATATATATATATCTTTTTTTTTTTTTTTTTTTTTTTTTTTTTTTTTTGTGATTGCATATTGGATTAGGATTCCAACCATGATCTCGTGATCTTTAGACGTACACTGTATTTTAATATATAATTTTACTATTGTATTTTGGCTTAGCTATAAATCAACTCGAGCATTATTTTTATTTTTTTTGGTTAAAATATCATTTGACTCTCTAGAGTGTCATATTTGTTTTTATTTAAGTCTTAGACTTTCAAATTTTTTATTTTTTATTTTCATGCTTTCAAATTTGTTCCATTTTGGTGGACGAACTTTCAAATTAATTCTATTTTGATTCCTAAACTTCTAGAAGTTCAATTATAATTCTTAAAAACTTAAAAAAATAGTAAATTTAGTTATTATTTAAATTTAAATTTAAATATATCACGATGACCAATTTTAAAGTCTATAGACTAAACTTAAACTTTTGAAAGTTAGGGATTAAACTAAAACAAACTTAAAAGTTTAGGACTAAAATTTAACTTTCGAATTTCTAAAAACTAAAATAGAACAAAAGTAAAAATCTAGAGACAAAATTGGTATTTTAATTTTATTTTTTTATTTTTTTTTTATCTGATAGTGTGAATTCTAAGGTTTAGTGGAAAACAAACAATAAACCACTACTTCACAAAAATTACTCGTTTGTATTTGATAGTAAAGAATCACTTTTAACTAATCATTAGCTTACTACATCATCATTCAACGACTACTAATATCAATCTTCAAACAAATAATAAATTACTCAATAGTTATTAATATTAATCATCAAACAAATATTCAACTATTATTAATTCATACACTTCTCTCCGGTTCAATTTTTTTATACTTAAAAAAACAAAACAAACGTATCCTAATTAATTACATCTTTATTATCGACGTTGAACGTTACTTTTACTTTCTCCATCTCACAGTGTGAATTAGAATTGAATTTATTACGCATGAGCTTGATTTTTTTTTTTTTTTTTTTTTAAATACGAGTAATAACAATTCAATTGTCATAAGTATTTATTCATGATCAAGCCATAAAAAGAATCTTAAACTTTTTATTTATTTTTATTTCGAAAGAATAAAAATCTTCAACCCTCAATTGTAATTAAATTATATAGATTATTCATATCCTCACTCAAACATTTTTTTTAATCCAACAAAATAACCTCCGTAACTTCAGAATTCCTTTCCTGATTGATATCAATTATAATATTTTGTGGGTTTTTTTTTTTAAGTTTACCAGTAATATTTACAATTTTTTTTTAAATCATTAAATTATATTAAAACAAAATTGCAAAATGATTTATTTATTATTATTATTTATTTGTTATTTTTGAATTAAACAATAATGAGGAATATATAATTGCGTTATGAGGCCATTATCGGTCAGATTTCAGCTTTATTACACCAAATCAGATTTGGTTTCCTGATTTGTTGAGAAGTGATTGGTCAAACGGCATCTGTGGGACCCGCTTGCTTTTCTCCTTCCACTAATTATTAACAGACGAAGTTTTATTCCGTATCAATTATTTCCAAATATTCATTTACAATTTATTTCATAAAATTCTTGTTTTGGGAAATTTTGCAATTTCGAGTGCCACGTTAATGTAACGTTATCGGCGGATTTAACCCTGCAATATTTTCTATATTTTATAAAGAAACAATTATTATTTTGTTAAAAATAAACAAAAAAAAAACCCTTTATGGTAGGGTTAATTCCTTTATTTCCTTTTTTATTACGAACGTTGTCTTTTCTTTTCTTTTTTTTTTCTTTTTTTTTGATTTAGTGGTTTTTTTATTTTGGTCAATATTGTGTTTATTTTTTTTTAGTACGAATTTGAGAGTAGATAGTAAACTCTACATAGATGGCACAACTGCTCTTAAACGAGAGTTAAATATCGATTTTCACTAGATTAGTACCAAATAACGAAATCAACATGCCATCGATTTATATAGTGTTTAGTTTTGTTCAATTTTATGTGAAAATCTTCGGAGACATCAAAGAAATGAAAACTCACAAATACGTCTCGAACTTGGGATATTCAAAGCAGCATACATTCAGAATCCGAGTCATCAACCAACTGCGTCATTTTTTAGAGACTAGTTTTGTTCAATAGTTACGAGTGAGATATTTAGTTTTTTAATTAAATAATAATTGAAAATGAACATGAAAATTCGAACTCGTGATCTCGTAGTTCTTGAACGTACACTGATACCTCTGAACTATTACTCTTTTAGAGGTGAACTAGCTAGCTAGAACTTGTAATCTCTTAATTATGAAATCTATACTACCATCCTACTACTATTATTAGAATATAAAATGCGGACTTAATGGTTAAGAATATCTCAATAAGCTAAAATGTTATAAAAGGCAAGGGACACTCTAGTGAAGTGTAAAAAATATTTACAAATATGACTGCTAAAAAAAACAATAAATTAGAACGGTATTATTAAATATCATCTCATTCCTTTTAATAGTATAAATATTTTATAATACAAAACGTATCAATAATTATAGATATCAATACTTTTAAATTTATCAATATTTATAATTATTTTATGAGAATAATTTATCATTTTTTGTAATTCATGGTTGTTGATGATATATTAAGTGGATTATTTGTTTTTAATATTAGAAAAACATTCATTAAACTAACAAACAAACACAAAGAAGAGCACCATAGCTAAATTGAACTCTACCCGCAACTAGAATCGTGAGTGAACCGAGGAAAAAAGATGTCAAGAGAAAGCAATATTTTAACAAAGAGATAAGCCTCACTCGTACACTAAATAGAGAGCACACACTATCATAAGCTAAATTGGACTCGACCCACAACCCAAATAGCGATCGAACAAAAACAAAATCAAGAAAAAACAACATTTTAACAAAGAGATAAGCCTCTCGTACAACGATTTTAATGAACAAGAAATATTGAAAAATAAGAATTAAGTATCTTATCTTCATTAATATATATGATCTTAGAAAAACATGCTTTTCTATTGACATGCTTATGAGACTTAGTTTCACTTATCTAAATGAGTTATTACTTTTCTTTAAGTTAGATAAATGTTTATGAGATATATATGAGTTTTACTTCATTCAAATGTATGATTCGCATTACGTTAACTTTGATGAAAAGTTAAACCTTACATTAATGAAAGTTCAACATTAATCATCTCTCTACCTATAAATATGAATACATTCAAGCTATAAGGAGAGAGATATTCATATCTTCCATTGAAACAATTGATAAAATATTTATCAACAACTTTTTGTTGAATTTGAAAGGTTCTTGCATCAAGATATCGAGAGGTATCTCATTAAGATTTAAATACAACTAGTGATAATCATGTTATTCAAGATTTTTTGTATGATGAAAATTTTGTTCTATGCCCATAATTACTCTAATTAAATTGGCCGTGACACGTTAAAAAAAATAATTGTTTAAAAAAAATAATCACTTTTATCCCTAAAAAAAAATCACCTTTTTTCCACCGACCATCGGTGAGAGGACGCCACGTCAATGCTACTTTTCTTTTGAGCTTGTCATCCCCAACGGCAACGGCAACGGCAACGGCCACGGTGATTGTAGTTTTATGATTAAATTATTATATTGAATAAATTTAATTAACTTTCGACCAAAGTTAACGCTTTTGTCTCCTGAACTTACAACCTAATTAGTAATTAAAGTATTGATTTCAAAATAAATAAATAGTAATTAAACAAAAATTCATTAGTACAATAAAAAAAAAAAAAAATTTAAGTTATAATCTTTTAAAAAACTAACTAATCTAATTTGATTACTGCTGATTTATATACTAATACTTGGGGGCTGGCATTAGAGATATCTTGGGGACGGGGTGGGGTCAGAATTTGATTTCTTCGTTTCTGTTCTCGTTTTCAAAATTAGTATATTTTATATAAAATGAAAGAATAAATATAAAGAAAAAAAAACGGGGCGAGGTCCTTGTCCCGACCCGATCCCCTCCCCTTTAGGGCCAGGTCCCCACAAGGAAAATAGACATCTCTATGTACAACCTACCCAAAGTATAATTTCTTTGATATTTATAGATGAATAAATGAATGTATAGCAAAATTCTGAAAATACTTTCTATATAGTAGAAAAATGGGTGATTTAAGGAAGATGACCAAAATGTCCTCGCATTAATCGATTCAACGGATAGCTTGAGTCAGTTCAGCTAATACCCTTCAACGAGTAGTTTAACTTCACCTAATAACTTTCAATCAATAGTTTATCAGATAACTTTGAATAAGTATTTTAATTGATAGATTCAATCAATTGATTGATAGATTCAATCAACTTACTAACATTTATCGATCAATTTGTTGAAAAGAGAAATAAATTGAAATTTTTAAAAAATGAATACAAATCTACTATATAAAAATTATTTTTTAAAAAATATTATAATTCAATTAGATAGAATCGTTTTTTATCAATAAAAGTAATTTTATTGAACCATAATTTAGTTTAATTTTTTTTTTTTCGTTAAAGAATAAAGACACGTAGTGTATCCCTGATGAGATGGATATGATTATACGAGAAACTAACAAACATAGCCAGATGGTTTGATATATATATATATACAT
>JBBMEG010000009.1:8009055-8053530 GCA_037832605.1 Cyclanthera cordifolia | reverse complement strand
AAAAACCGTTGACCCTTAGATTTACAATTGTGGACCCTACGGCGGTTGGTCTTGTTGCTGCTCTTTTATTTATTTAAAAACCCACAACACACAACCACTTCAAAACTACACTTACTCATTCCTTATTCCTTACCCAAACACAGAGACACGCACTAAATACCAGCCAATGAATAACAATCCTCCGACGCCATCCCTGCCGTTGGAATCACTCAAAATTCCGTGGAAGATATGCGAATGTTCGTTGTCCTTAACACTATGTAGCGTCGTATTGATATTAGCCGCCAAAATGGCGGCGGCGTTGTGGTGGAAGCCGAGAAGAATCGAACAGCACTTTCTCAAGCAAGGAATTTGTGGCCCTCCTTATCGTTTCTTCATTGGTAACTTCAAAGAACTTGTTTCAATGATGCTCGTTGCTTCTTCTAATCCAATGCCGAATTTCTCCCACAATATTCTTCCACGCGTTCTTTCTTTTTACCATCATTGGAAGAAGATTTACGGTAAGAGAGTATTCGAACTCATGACCTCTAAAATACATGGGTATGTGTAATGTTTTTCCTTTGATAAAGTTTTTTTTTTTTTTTTTTTGAATCTTAGGTGCGACATTTTTGATATGGTTTGGACCAATTGTTCGAGTAGTGGTGTCGGACCCGGATATGATTCGAGAAATTTTGACTACCAACTCCGAGTTTTATGAGAAAAATGAAGCTCATCCTCTCGTAAAGAAGCTCGAAGGCGACGGCCTCCTTACTCTCAAGGATCATAAATGGGCTCTTCATCGCAAAATTATTGCCCCTACTTTTCACATGGAGAATCTCAAAGTATGAAATTTTACTTAAATTATATAAAATTTTGTATCATTGAAGTATGAGAGAAATTTTAAAAATATTTTTTAATAGTGATATTTGAATGGAATATTCAAATTTGTCATCTCTGGATAACTTTTTTTTTTTTGAATTTTGTTTTATATGTTTTGTTATCTTATGTGGGTCTTGTGGGGTTTGATTTGTATGCAGTTATTGATTCCGGTAGTGGAGGAAAGTGTGGTTGATATGGTCGAGAAATGGTCGGTCATAGCGACCGCAAATGCTTCGGGCGAGGTCGAGATAGAGGTTTTCGACTGCTTCCAAACCCTAACCGAAGACGTTATCACGAAAACAGCATTTGGAAGCAGCTATGAAGATGGTAAAGCCATTTTCAAGCTTCAAACTCAACAAATGATATTAGCTTCGGAAGCCTTTCAAAAGGTCTTCATTCCTGGCTATAGGTACAATTGTAATTGCAAATTAATACTTTTTTCTTTTTTTTTTTTGCTCTTTATAATTATTTATTTTATTTTTTTAATTTAATTATAAAACTGAATTTGGAGTTTAATGATTTTTAGATATTTTCCAACAAGAACGAATATTAATTCGTGGAAATTAGACAAGGAAATAAGGAAATCATTGATGAAATTGATCGAGGGTCGAAAAGAGAATTCAGAGAAAATTTGGGCAATGAATGAAAAAGGACCAAAAGATTTATTAGCACTGATGATTCAAGCTTCCAACTCAGCTCCTTGTTCTTCATTAAATAATAATATTTCTGTCCACGACATCGTTGAAGAATGCAAAAGCTTCTTCTTTGCTGGAAAACAGACCACTTCAAATTTGTTGACGTGGACTATTGTCTTGTTGGCAATGCATCCACAGTGGCAAATTCAGGCACGTGACGAGGTCCTCTGCGTCTGCGGTCCACGTGACCTTCCTTCCAGAGATGACGTTTCTAAGTTGAAGATCGTAAGCCCATTTTCTTTTTCATTATTGTTATTTTTTTTTTTTAAATAAAAAATGTAAATAAACGAATCCATCACTACTAGTTATTAATTTATTATGATTTTAGAAATTTTTTTACTGATTTATGGATATAAAAACCCAAAATATTAACAAAAATATTGGATTTTTAATGAGTGGTTTAATTTGTTTATGTTAATAAATTATAGAACATGTTTGTTTTGTCATTTAGTTTGGTGTTTGTTTGTTTGCTAGGAAAAACTAAACTGCCAACTTTTGCTTTACTTTGCTTGGTTTCTTGATGGCAACTTGTTTCTCTTTTGTCATTTTGGATACCAACATCTTCATCTTTCATGCTAACCAAAACTTCTTTATTTTTGTTTGGGGTGCAATCATTGGGTGTGATAGCTAAGCATGATACTAAACGAGTCTTTACGATTGTATCCACCTACGGTAGCTACAATTAGACGTGCAAAGACAGACGTGGAGTTAGGAGGGCGGTTGATCCCACGTGGAACGGAATTTCTAATTCCAATCCTCGCAGTTCATCACGATCAAACTATTTGGGGAAACGATGTTAGCGAGTTCAATCCAGGGCGGTTCTCAGAAGGGGTGGGTCATGCTGCAGGAAATCATTCAGCAGGGTTCATCCCGTTTGGACTTGGCGTTCGTACTTGTATCGGCCAGAATTTGGCTCTTTTACAAGCAAAGTTGGCAATTTCAATCATACTCCAACGATTCTCATTTCGATTGGCTCCTACCTATCAACACGCACCGGCCGTCCTGATGCTTCTCTATCCGCAATATGGAGCACCTATAATTTTTCAAAAGATACCCCAATTTACTAGT
This sequence comes from Cyclanthera cordifolia, assembly GCA_037832605.1. Lineage (NCBI taxonomy): Eukaryota > Viridiplantae > Streptophyta > Magnoliopsida > Cucurbitales > Cucurbitaceae > Cyclanthera > Cyclanthera cordifolia. Next base: position 8,050,912 of record JBBMEG010000009.1, on the reverse strand, counting down.
TGATTAAAAGATGCTTCCATTTCCCTAACCCACATTGAGTTTATTATGGATATTAATTAGTAACATGGACTGACATAGGGTACATTCTCTCTAAATGTCTATTCTATTTATTATTGGAATCATTATTTATTAGTTAAGTCATTTCTAAGTAATTTCATGTCATTGTAATTTGTACACTTTCTTCAGATGTTGTTACACAGTTTTGGTATATGTACTAATTAGTTATTTATAAACTTAGTTACTGAGTGTGGTAATTAAATTAGTGTCATTAATCTCTATGATTTTATTATAATATGGGGTCTTATCATATCTTGCTTTAGTTTCCAATAATTGGTTTTAGAGCATGATTTTCCAACTAAAATATTACTCTGTTCTCTCAACAATAATAATAATAATAAGAATTAATTTTCTTTATTCATCACAATTTTCAATATTAAGATGAAAAATATTGCCCATACAATCATGTTAAATCATAGTATATAAACCAAATAAAATAGACCAATATGGAATCCAGTTAAGATTTAGAAACCCTATGAAAAAAAAAAATCATTTAAATTAAAAAAAAAAACTTACAGATAAAGAGGAGCAATTTCCTCCTCATTAATTTCCTTCCATTCTTCCAAGAAATTCCACAAATTTTCAGGATTTCATGAAAAATTGTTAGTTGTTAATAATTAATCTTTCCATTTTCAATATAGGAATTATGAAATTATAATAATTTAATAATTTAAAATTCTGGAAAAGGATCCTTTGTTTGGTTTTCACGAAATCAAACATAAGAGGGTGATCTTTGGTCCCCATTGAGCATGTGCTTCATCTAATGGTAGTGACGCATCGTTTACAGTCCCATGTTTGTTTATGAGTTTATAAACCAAATGACATTGGAAATTCATTTATTTAAGATTCTATATATACCTAAAGCTTCGTCATTTATGTGTCGTTGACTCGAACATTATTTAACTTTCAAGAAAATTCATAAAAATTGATAATCAAACTCGTAATATGCTAAATAATATAGTGTAATATAATCTTTTTAAATTTTGAAATCTTGTAGCATGTTTGAAACAAATCCGTTAAAAACTTATATAATTATGTTTGAATTACCAAGAATCATTCATCTCACGATATATTTCTTTAAAAATACATTATTACTTTTTTTAACTATTTTTTATTTTTTTTATATCAACTTTTTACTTTCTCTTTATGTCTATTTTTCAATTATATCATTTTTATTATTTTATTTTCGTTATTATTATTGTCCTTATTACAAATAATCATTTTTTTCTTTCATCCCAAACACAAATAATTATTCTTTCTATAATCTTTTTTTTTTTTTTTTTTGAAATTCTAATTCTATATAGTTATTCTAATTCTCGTTCACCAAATACATTATATATATATATATATATATATATTTTTTTTTTTTTTGAAAAAGGTTCTAAGTAATTTTGTTTAGTATAATTAGGTAGTGTGATGTTACAAAGCATGCTTCCTAGCATGTGGTGCAAGGCATGATTTCTTGTTGTCTCCAATCCACGTTCCCTAAATCTCTCTCATTTATCAATCCCCAATTAAGAAAAAAAATAAAGTGATTAGTTGTGTTATTAATTATGAGAGGAGAAGTGTGTTTGTGTGTCTTGTGCTTTGTGTTCCATTGTACATAATGAAAAAATAATAACAATAACAGTTTTACACTTCTCAAGGCAGCTCAACTTTTCATCAGACAGTTAATTACATGAGCAAAAAGTAAAATAAAGGCACTGTCTTTTTATTCTGTTATCTCTTCCTCTCTGTATCACATAATTAAACCAAATTAAAAATGAAAACATAAAAAGTATAAGCCCTGTTTCGCTACACTAAAAAGAAGGAAAGAAAAATAAATGTGTTTAATTAGTATGAAGAGATAGAACAAAGTTTTTTTCAACTTTGATTCACAAATAAAGTAAAACAATTAAGATGTTTTGTTTGATAATTGATTAAACAAAGATCAAATACATATTAATTATAATCCATGACATAAATAATTACAAATATTGTTTAAATAAACACATGGTAACTAAGTTAAATTAAAATATAGATACACATAAATAGCATATATTGATAAATATAAACAAATAAATTAAATAAACAAATTGTTTAATAATATTATATTACTAAACTGGGCAAAAAAAAAAAAAAGTTTGACAACTCCAAAGATGAGAACTCTTCTCATTCCTTCCCAAACTACCCCTACAAAATTAGCAGCATTGAATCACATAAACTAGAAACAAATTCATGTGTACTATTTTTACATAGGAGATGTCACTTTCTCTCCACCAAGCCATGATTGTAATATTGAGACACAAAGAAACAGAGTGAAAGAGAAAGAAGAGAGATTTGTTTATACATAATTTAATTGAAAAGGATCCCTTGGGAATATCAACCATTAATCCCCTAATGAATAGAGTAATGCCTCATGTTTCCTAATATTGGCTCATATGCCAAACCAAAAGAGCTGCCTTTATCTCTTTCTTCTGAACAAAAAGATGATCCACCATATCTCACTACTCACTAGTACTGCTGCAGTTTGCAGGCAGAGCTGAGATGCCTTTTAATTTAACTGTCATATGATTACTTGTGTGTTGTATGTATGTGTATTTAAATATGTGTGCATAAGACTTTAGTTCAGCTCTGCAATCTGCCACCTGTACTTTCAAACTTTGCTTTTCAACATCAAAAACACTGTATGATGAGATAAAATAAAAGGGTGACAATAACAACAAAAACAACATTTTCAAAAAAAAAAAAAAAAAAAAAACCAAAACAAAATCAACCATTTCTCTCTCCAACAAGAATCTATATCTGTTACTAAAATACAACACATATTTGGCCATCAGCTTCTCCATCACTTGACACAGAGAAAAAGAAAAGTGAGAGAGAGAGAGAGACACCAATCTTTGATGGGACTTCTTGACTTCTTCTTGCTTGCTTCAAAGAATCAAATTATGTCAAAATTAACTAAAGGATACAAATTTTGGGTTCCTGATCAATACCCCCAGTTAGGGGATTTGCTTAATTTGTATATAGATAAAAAGATTAAAAAAAAGTGGTTGTTTGAGTTTTATTGGTGGTAAGTTCTGATTAATCATTAATCATTCTATAATCACACTTCACTCCAAATATGCATAATCATTTTCTCTCCAAATATACAATCATTTACCGTATTAAAAATTCTTTCATAGATCTCTCATTTTCTCCTAAATCATTCTTATTCGTATTGTCCAAGTTAAATGAAGTGAAATCAAGGCTAATTTCAGAAGATTAGAAGCTGGTGGAAGGTGACACGCCTCTATCTCTCTCTCTTGAGCAAGATCACATGGGAATGCCTATGAGGAAGTGTGCTAATGAGACAATAGCAGAGTATTTGGTGGAGCCCCATAAATGCTGTGGCCTCTCTTGTAGGGTACATTCAACCCTTTCTTTCTTATGATCTAAAGTGTGTTTGTTTTTTATTTTCTCTGTAGAAAAAGAGTTGAAGAACTTGGGATTAATCCAACCACTTGTTTGAATTTTGAAGTAAGCAATTCAAACTCATCAGTAAATCACTCACTCACTATTAGCGCCAACCCTAAAACAGTAGTTTAATCCCTCCAGCTGCCCTTAATCCTTCCACTCCACACTACTCCGCTCTTTTCTACCAAATTCAAACACGCCTAGCCCCATCTTTCACTCTCTTTCAATTTTGTTTGTTCCATTAAAAGCGCAGGGTATGTATGCAAATAACAATAAGGCTAAGTGTGCAAATAACAATTACTACCTGGCCACTTTTCAAGATGCCAATCTTCGTTCTTTCTCTCTCTCTCTCTCTCTCTCTCTCAACAATTTGTTCTTTTTATCTCGAGCTGTGAGATTGTTTTCTTTTCCTGATGTTAGACCATGAAATCTTTTTTAAAGTTGAAGAATATAATATTTGGCCAAAAAGAGGGTCGTGGTTTGGTTTATTTTTAATTTTTAATTTTTATTTTCTTCCGTTTAAGTGAGAAACTATCATAACAATGAAAACTATATTTTTGATGAGGCATCATAAAATGAGGCTATAATAGGTTGGTGTGTGAAAAGAGCTCCTCTGTTTTACTTGAATCTCAGCTGCAGTTAGAGATGTGAGCTCTAGTATGGCCACTGCCTGAACCTCTTAAGAAGCCAAAGGCCTTTTGTTAGATGCTACTTCAGCAGGCAGCAAATCATTTTTTTTTCCACAGGGGATCGTGATGTCTGGAAATCCTAGCTATTCTTAGCATGATATTGGGGAATCTCACAGACAAAAACCATAAAACAAAGAACAGCCTAAAGCAAATCCCAGCTAAATATCCAGCAGTTAGAGAAATAGATAATAAATTATTGAATACCATGTACCTGTGACATGGTCAAGTGAGCTACATTACCAAGTTGAACATATGAAGCCAAGTATTTGTTATGCAGTGTGGTGTGGTGGTTATGCAGTTGATTTTGTGTACAAAGTCGAATACACGAAATGCAAAAAGGTTTAAAGAATAACCTCTCGGGCATTCGCCATCGCTTGGCATCGAGAAGAATCCAATCTCGATCTTAACCAGCCTGAAATGGAGAAACGTAGTGAGAAACCATGCAATGAAAACATTGGTTCATCAGTCATCACAAACAGGGCTAATTAACATAGCTTGGTGTCAATTTGTTTCGAGATAGCAAGCTCTCTCAACAAAATTACTGCATAATGTGTCTATAGTGATAAAGATTTTCTCAAACTCAGCAGAAGTCTACAATCTTCCTTCATGCATATTAGAGGAGATAATTCTAATGAATCCAATAGCCAAAGCTAATAGCATGATCTAGCCCTATCAGTGTCTCTCAACGGTTTTAGATGCAGATTTTTTCAAAACACGTAACAGAATGACAATATTCTTATTCTATTCATATCTCAGCTGTTTCAAAATGTTCAAATCAACATAACCAAAATATCTTCATACAATGGCAGAAGTGAATCCATGTTAGCATAAAACTCAACTGGACTAATGAGCTTAAAAATGATTCAATTGTTGGCTAAGTTGTACATTCAGTTCAGAAATGCCTACAGTAAAAACATAAGAGCTGAAGAATACGTATGTAAGAAAGCAAAAGAATATATTTCTCAATCATTAAATTGGAATACTTGTATCAGCAGAGATTAAATATTTTAGCTGCATTAAATGTTCATCATTCGATATGTTAAGCGAAAGTCGAAGATTTGTGATCAATACTTCTTGTTCCCAACTCAAAGGTCCCGATGCATGCAATGCCTTGATAGTGCAACGGTAGGCATGTAACTCTAACCTATGGATTTCAGCTGCCAACTCTTCTTTGGTAGGGAGGCAATTTCCTTCAAATCCCGAATGATGAGGTGCTCGATCATCACGGAGGTGACCAGCAATTTTTTCTGTCACACCAGCAGTGTCATCACAGGGCATCTCATTTGAGTTGTCACAGCCGATGCTGCAACTACCAACGGAACACATAATGCTATCTACATCATTCAATTCTCGAACCGGGCTAACTGGTTCTTTACCCTTAATATCCAGTTCCAAATCCCCACCAAGTCTGTGATACAGAGAAGCAGGGCTGTGTCTTTCACCCTGAGAATCTCTAAGATATGAAATCGGACCTACCTGCAGTTCAGGTAACTCTGTTGGATTTGCAGCAACCACCTTAACATATCTACCTTCTTTCTCAATCAATCTAACTTTATGGCGCGCTCCATAAAATGCTCCAGACAAGCAATCAGTTGATCTCTTCAGACTTCTAACCGTGTAGTTATCTTGACCAATTTTGTTCCTAATAGCAAAAGAGTGATCTTGTTTCCACAGAGTTGTCGTTGAGTTTGTCTTCTGAACTTGAGAGGTTGAACTCTGACTATGGTTCAAAAGTTGATTGGCATAGAGCTTCCCTCCATTATAATTTTTACTTCCCTGCAGTGCAAACAAAAGATGCGGCCTCGTCACTAACAACTTGATCGAATCATACATGAAAACTGCAAGTGAATATGATATGAAAACTGCTTTGTTGCTTCTTTTTTACTTTTCAATTGCTAAGCGGTTGGTGTTTTTCTGTTTGTAAGTTATTGTTATAATCATGAGTTGAATAAATTACTGAAGGCCCCCAATTGAGTATATTAAAATCTGTACTCTGTCGTTTCAAAAAAAAAAAAAGAAAAACAAACTGTACTCTAAAGCCTAATACAAGCTCATAACCCCTAAATAAGTCATAAAACTGAATGTAGCTGAAAGATGCTAGTGATTACTCATCCTGCAACACACAAAATTCAACAATGAAAGCACGAACATAAGTTCCTTGGCATGCATGAAAAGTTTTCCAATTCATAACCCCTAATAGAACAAAATGTATTGTGTAAAAAAAAAGTAGATAGATGATATTTACCTTTCCAACCATAACCCTTCCACCAACATCATCTTTCCACGGTTGTCTAGCCCGGATATTGGTTTTTCTGACTTTAAACTCCTGAGAGGATCCAAGTAATCTAACAAGAATGTGCATTTTTCCCAAGACCTCCGAGACTGTTGCCATTTTCCATGAGTTGTTATCAAACACTTCCACAACATCACCAGGAGCCCAAGCCTCTATAACATCTAAACGAGTGAGGCAAGGTACGGCAACCCTTTGAGAGACCTGCTCCAGCATAGCAAGGTTGTTGGCGCCCTTGGACTTAACATGTCTTATTGCTTCCCTAGAATATTGTGGACCTAAAGGCACCTTCTTTTTGCTCAATATTTTAAGCTTACTTCCTTTACTGAATTCCATGATGTGTAGCCCAAAACTACTCAAAATCTGTCATTCATGATTAAAGAAAACATGAGTTGAAGCAAAAATAGACACTACAAAATACTTAATAAGTTAAAGAAAGACGGAAATTTATAATATCTGAAAAGTTGTGCACTGAAATGAATGGTTCAAATAAAACAAAATAATACAAACACTACCTACTACTAAAAAATTCAATATGGGAGAGTCCAAAACTACAAGAATGAAAACTAAGAATTCTTCTCTAAGACTTGTTTGTTTCTCTAAACAAATTCACTCTGAAAAAGGTTAAAGAAAAGAGAATTGGAATAACCGATCACCACTAAAGAATTCAGGCTATGTCAAATATATTCTCCATTGCATTGCACAACAAAAAAGAAGTATCCCAAATGTTAAGCAATCTGTCATACACAGTTATTTTATTGGAATGTCAAAATCATAAATAGATTAGTCTTTTTTCAGGGCTTGATCCAATCGAAAACAAACCAAACCAAACAGCTTCCAATCAGATTTCTTTCTTTCCTTTTTTTTTTTTTTTTGTATTTAATTATACTAGCGCTTTTTGTTATCGCCAAAAAATAATCAGACATCAAGCAGTACCACGACCACCACTGTTCATAAAATCATACTACAGAAAAAAATTTAAGGAAAATCAAAAGAAAACCCATCTCCAAAAACAACCTCTGGAATTGATCAGAAAATGCAACAAAATATAAAAAACTAATTTCAATTAGGTAGCAAGCAGGGGGAAAAAGAAGGAAAAAACAAACAAAATCTTGAAAATGCATCCTCGGTCATGCCAAAGAAACACAAAATCTTCATCAAACCAAGTTCATAAAACTGATTGAGTTACTATCAATTCCTTCCAACAAAATAATCCAAACCTATAATTTCTCTTACGTTTTCCACTGTTTTCTGAGCAAACAAACACCATCCAGAGAAACGAATAATCTCCAAACAAGAAAAAGAAAGAAGGAAAGAATATATCCAAAGCAACAAATGCAAATGAAAATGCAAACACAAACATAAAACGCTTCACAAACCGAACGAAATTCAGAAAAATAGTGAAAAAAAAATGAGCATCAAGATTTAAGCAACTGCTGAAAAATGCAAAATATAGATTGAACCGAAAAGAATATGGAATTAAGCGAAGCAAAAGAAACGAAATTCACTAACCCTTTTTTCAATTGCAGAGAGAAATTTGTCGTTCTACGATCGTCACAAGGCTCTCTCTTTCAATCTATCTAATTATGCTTCTATTTTATGTTTAAGAGTTTGTGTCGGTTCTTATATTGGATAATTAAGCGTGATTTGCTTTTAATTTTCAGGTCATAGGCCAGAAAAATAATAGATTTTCTAAAAAAATATTTTTTATATATTGTATATTATTTATGTACAAAAAAAAAAAAAAAAATTCAAAATTTATATATTTATATTATTTAATTTCTAAAAAACAACTTAATTAATAAAATAATAATAATAATGGTATAGTTTTTATGCCAACTAACAACCCAAGAATAGCTTGTTGAGTTGGGTATTACCTGTTACTCCTCCTTCAAAGCAAGCACTATGCACAATATATTTTTAATTCATAAATATTCGTATCATTTATGCATACTTTGATTATTCGAACATCGCTATAAATTAATTCATCTCATTATTAATAAAAAAACTATGTAAGGAAACAAAAAAAAAACTAGAAAATTAGTTATCGACTAAGTGATCAGCAAAAGCTCGTTTTGTAACGTTTCAATATCTTGTTTTTGTTTCTGATTTTTGGATAAGGTAATCACTAGTTTTTAAAAATTATAAAAACATTTTTGAAAATTGATTAAAAAAAGAATAAACTACAATAAGTGGTTTTTTTAATTTTTAATTTCACTTGAGTTTTAATTGAGTTGTAGAACTTTGCACACTAAAACTTCAATTAAATGTTGGTATAATAAATTTCATTAGGCAAATCATATACAAAACATTTAGAAAAAATATTTAATAGTTTGGTAGATTTGGCCATCATTTTATTGACCTACTCCAAAAAATTATGATGTTTATAGGGCCTTCTCTATTGAGAAGAGAGTTCTTTTTTTTCAAATTACTCTTTTTAAATTTTATATTTCACAATGGAAACCATAATTAATCACAACTTGTGTAAAATTTTAATGAAAATCCCAAGTTGTTTTGATTATTTATGATCAATAACTAGGTGCTCATAACTACTATATAATGAGAAATTTGACATTTTCAAGATTTTAACCATTATCGAATAGAATAGTGATCAAGAAGGGTGTCTCGATATTTTAGAAATGATCGATTTAATTAATAAATGGCGACCTTATTTCCTACAATATGTTTAATTTTTTGGAAATTTAAATATGGTAGATTCATATGTAATGCAATGTAAAATAGTTAAAATGTAACTAAGTTAACTCGAATACATATCCAAAGTTGAATTAACAACACTTTTTCTTATCATTCAATTGGTTATATTTTACAAATATTTTAGTTGTTAATATATATATTTTTTTTTTTTTATGGAAGATGAAAATTAATGTATGCATTCCAAAGCATGAATATAGATTTGAACTTTAAAATGTTGACATTTTTTCATAAAACTTTTATTTATGAGTGTAGTTTTATCCAATCTATTATTTATAATCGTTAAAAAATTAATTTCTAAGTATGTTGTTATCGTGTATTGAGCTTATCATCAGCAAAAAGCATGACGAATCTCTTCAAATCTAATTATATAGTGAAATAAATGTATTGTATAATATAAATAAAATGTTATGAGAAAGTAAGATGAGCCAAATTAATTGGAATATTCTTGGACTTCAATCACAAGGCTTAAGATGTTGGCTCTTATTAATGACGCCTAAACAACTTTGAGATTTAAAAATGAAAAGAGAGAGATTTTAGACAGAATATTATAATTATCAATTTTATACTTTCTTTCTCTTTTTTTCAATATATATTTTGAAGCTTTGTCCTTCTTATTTAGAAAAATCTATAATTTAGTTCACATGATTTGAAAAATTAGAATTTAGTCCCTAAAATTTGATAAAATCTAAAAAATAATCAATTCTTCGTAATTGTTGGTAAATAAAATACGTAGAAATTAGTTATTTTTGTGTTTTATGATGAGAGTGTGATATAAGTATTAACTGAAAAAAAAAAAAAACATAATTCATACATCATTTTTACATATTTAATTCGGATTTACGATTAACATGAACTATTTTTTTTAATTTTATCAAACCTTACCGACTAAATTCTATTTCTTCAAATCATTTACTTTTTTTTTTTTTTTTATAATAGGTAACTAGTTAGATGAATAAACTCATGCACCATTTTTTTTTTATATATATTCTTAATGTATTAATAATTACGAGATCAATCGCAGACAGAAACGTAGAAGCATAAAAAAAAAAAAAAAATAAATAAATAAAAAAAAAAAAAGAAAGAAAGAAGAAGAAGAAGGAAAAAAAAGTAGGGTTTGAGTAGGGCGAGAGATTGAGAGGTCCATGTGAAAGAAAAGAAAAGGTAAATAAGGGGGTTGTTGAGAGGGCAAAGTTTAGAGATGTGTGGCTTTTAAGCTTCACAAATTATCTTCGGATACACGTTAATTTCTATCTCTCTACCAATTTCATACATCATAAATTCATAATCCCTGCTACCTCAAATTATTTACAATTTATTTCTTAATTATCACCTTTTTTTTTAACTATTTTTTTATTTTTCTCGTTGACTTTCATTTCACTCTCAATATTTTCTTCTTAATTCTCATCATTTTCATATACGAATGTTCTATAAATAACCAAACAAGACTATTCGCTCGAATCAACACATTTTAATTTGATGGGTTCGATGAATTAAAAAAATTTAGGTTAATTCTTCTGTTGACTTAAAACTATTTTGATTTAACTCCATCTAACCGATTTTTTTTTTTTTACTCTCCAGATTTTTATAGATAGAAATGTTGGTTGAGTCTATTAAAAAATTGGAATTGAATTGTTAATAGAAGTTTTTAGGTTGATTTCTATAAAAAAAAATAATAATAATAAATATCAGTTTAAATAAAAAACAACTCGATGAACCCAACCGAATTAGAAATTATAAAAATTGAGTCGAGTTGCTCAATTACATAGGATTGGCAAGTTGGAGTATTTAATAACCCAAATCCTTCACCGAAAACTTCTAAAACTAGTCAAGTTTAGGAAACAATTATAAATATAGTCATTTAGAAAAAAAATTTAACAAATATAATCATTATATTAATGAGTATTATCACATATTTTCTTATAATACAGTATTAGTGACTATATAAATTTTGAAGTAGTCCAAAAGATCGCCTTTAACTAACCCATGGACATCCCTAGCTATTTATTCTCACACTTCTCATCGTCATTTTCTTCTATAATTCACATCATTTATTTTTCCTCCTTTCATATGCCTTTTTCAATAACAGCAAGTTATCATTTATTTGATAATTTTTGTTTTTATTGAACTAGAAGTATTTACCCATAAGTAACATCCTACATAAGATAGCTCAAACACTCGCAAATGTGAATATTAACACTACAGTTGCCAAGTCAGAAATAAGACTAAAAACAGAGCATCATTGAGAATAGTTGCAATCAAGAGGCCATGAGCATTTGTGGTCCAGTGACAGACTTGATATGTTCAAAGAGAAAATTTCTATGCTTTGATGGAAACCCAAAAACAAAACCATAATTAGAAACAACATTGAAAAGTGCAATTTTGGACTGCATTAGCATTTATTCGATATGTGGTTCGAGTACTCCACCTTCAATGTTGTAACCTCAAAAAAAAAAAATTAAGACCAAACAATTGTTCTGCGGATAGCAGCATTGAGTTAGATTATGAATCTGTACTCAAATTTTACCTGGATGAACAAACCCAAAGGATTAAAGCAGAAAGAAACAGAACAAGAGGAATAAGATGAACTGCATTCTCTCCTGGAGATTTAACATGCAACCCCATTTCTTTCTTGGAGGTACTACTCTTAAACACTGGCAAGAGATCAGGAGCTTCGTTCTTCAATGGTGGCGAGCTGATGAAACCTGGTGACAAGTCAACCAAGAACTCGTCGATGTTTCGAGATGAACTTGAAGATCTATGCATTATGAAGGAAACGTGTACTGTTGTTGGGTAAGAGATAGAAGAAAGGAATGCAATATCTTATACACGAATGCTGATGGGGAAAATATTGAATCTTTTCTTGACTCTTGATTGGTTTTGGTTTTGTTAATTTGAATAAAAGCCTGAAGTTAAGGAGAAAATAAGGCTCTTTGCTTACGGAGCCAAAAATGGTGTGGGAGAAGAGATTTCAAATCCCAAGAGTTGACAAAACTGACATTTAAGAATTCTGAATGATGAATAAAGCAAGTTGGCATGGTAGCTTGTTTGAAAAGCTGCTCGAGGGGCAACTAAAGGCAAAGTCCAAGGGTGATTTCATGTGAGAGGAAAATGCATAAAAAACAATGAATAACCGTTAGAATTTTGTAAATCATCAATCAACCTAAAAGGTTAAGCTTAGAGGTTAAGGGTAAATTTAATCATATCAACTAACACTCCACACTTGTAGACTTAGAAATTTTAAAAAGGTCCTATAAATGGAATTAATTTTAAATGGGAAGATGAACAACATAGCAGATATTCGAACTTAGGAATTCCTGCTCTGATACCATGTTGAGGATCTCATTTATCCCACATTGAAAAACTAGAGAGTTCTCTACGCATTTATAAGATAAGGTAGGCTACTCCTCTCATTATCAATTGGTTTTGAGATGGATGTCTACACTTTCTAATATGGTATCAGAGCCCCAGTACAATAAAAATGAAATTGAGATTCGATTCAAGATTGATGAGCCCAAAAGAGACACCATCTTGAAGGGGCATATTTGATTAATCTTGGCATGAAAAATGCTTACTCAAACTAAGATTCTCTCTAGCTTTATATATCTTGTTTATAGAAGCATAATAATTCAAGGATCAAGGCAAAGGTACATACTCGAAGCCGAGTGAGTGCCTGACCCCACTTGAGACATCAAACAGTGCAACATTTTTAAACTTCTTCAAAAATGGCGTGTATCTAGAAACATCTGCAGCAATGATTTGAAGTTCCTGCACATTGTATACAATCAATCCAATTAAAGGAGTTTGGTCATATGGCAATTGTTACAATGGCAAAGAAAAAAAATCCATGAGATAACTGAAACGGAGGCCAGCCTACGTCAGTTTGAGACAACTGAACTCAGAATGTCAAAACAAGCTTAGTGCTAAACTGGCATATATCTTCTACTATCAAGTCTTAGGTTCAAACCCAATCCCCTATTGTTGTACTAAAAAACACTGTAGAACTAAGAAAAAAATAATTTAATTCAAAAGTACACTAATCATCACATTACAAATGGCGGGAACAAACATCGTTATCTTGTGTAAAAAATGGTTCACGCCAATTACTATAATTTAAAGACGCAACCCTTGACATAACCGCAAATGAGCAAGCCTTATAACAGAAAAATAAAATACTAGTACAAAAAAATTTGTCTTCTCGGAGTTTTGCTGAGATCTGGTTGGAGTCAAAATTCAAATACCGCTTCCCCAAGAAAAACAGTCGGCCGCTTTCACACCTATAAATAGGAATCAAAAGACAATTAGCAATAAGGTTATCTGATCACACGAGCTTGTTACTTATGTATCGAGTAAACAAGAGGTTGGAAATCAAAACCATATGTGCCGGACATTATTATAAGTAGATGATGTTCAACATGGCATTTGAAATTTTAATTAAGATATAATTGTGTTATATTAACTAGTTCGTCCATTCATATGATTATGAAAAAGGAAAAGGGAATAATTGAATAAAAACTACATTTCCACAATTCCAAGCATGACCAACATCATTTTCTTCAAGTGCCAATTATTTAGGTTTCGAAAGACAGCTAATCGACCTATCTTGAAGTTTGGAGAAAAACCGCATCTTCAAGTATTGCTTCCTTGTTTTATCTTGATGTTTGGAGAAAATCATTTTCTCAAAGCCAGGTTTTATACGCTGTTTAACAATGAAGAAAAGATAAGCAGTTATCCAATAAATAGGATTGTTATTTTATATTTGTGAGTGACTGGGTAAACTTCCAAACATGTCGACTATTCTAACGGAACAATAATCTCATCCTTCTACTGTTAGTTGTCAAGATAACTGATAGGAAATTAGTTGCTAGGTAGGTGGTCCACAAAAATGAAACCAAAAAATGCACGAAGAAATAAGAAGTCAATTTATGGTTAATTTGACACCCTGCATCATTTTCCAAAAAATGAGGTTTAGTTGACAAAATTATAAACGGCTTATACTGAACCATATATTCTAACTCAAAATTGTAGTGTACACAACACCATAAAAATGTTTGAGTACATACCTTACCTACTACTCGTTTGTATATTCTTCTATTTGCATCCTCACTCAATGAAATACTTGTTGGTGAACAATTGCTGATGCAGATTTCCGGAAGGTTTATTGATTTCACAGCCTAACTCAACCTCCATTAGCCGATGGTTTTCTTTAGAGCGCTTCATAAAGAAGGAAACCTTCAATTCATCTCCTTTATTGACCCAGATGGGAGAGCGCAAGAGGAAGACCTGTCAAAGGAAGAAAAGAAAAAACTGGAATATATTTCTTGGTGCAATCAAAGAAGCAATCTAACTGGTGGATGAACAAAGCTCTGCTGTTACTGAGAATTTGCCAGAGGCATAAATAATAAAAAGCTGATCAAGGAAGACAAGATTTCAATGGTGTATATAAATATATATATATATATATATACACACACACGCGCGCGCGCGCACACACACAAATACTGATTTCTGGATAATACAGACCTGTTGTCCCCAGTGTGTGCCATTACCAGCGCTGGGAGCAGTAGTCAGCTCAATCTCTAATTGAGCTGGATCCTCGTTTCTTCCCTGGTATACCGAAAGAGAAGTTATGCAACCAATAGCAATAGAACTGGAGTATGCCAAATTTTTAAGTTTCAAAGCAGGAAACTGGATGCTTGACTTACTCGAAAATGGACATCAAACCATCCACCATATCCACAAAACCGTGTGTTCTCTGAACTGATTGATGACAAAATGCTTGATCTGACTTCAAGAATGTCATCAACGGTGACAGTCAAACAATCAATATCTTTTATGACAGCTGCTGTCCCAATAACTTGTTGGGGATGAAGGTTGTTCCACAAAGATGTCTATAGATAAATATTTAATAAAACAAACCTCAATGTTACCAAAAAATTACAACTGCAAATCTCAAATCTATATCTAACTGAGAAGTTAATGTCTGGGATAGAGAGATAAGCCCGTCAAAGTTCAAATAGGTGCATAGGAACAACACGCACACATAAAGAAGCTGACATTTAAAACAGACAACCTCGGCCTAGGACGGGAACTTGCCAATAACCGTTAAACATTATTCAACTGCACATTCTCTTGACACGTGAAAATAAAATAAACTGACGTAAAATTGGAAAACTGTGAGGATTTGCACTGACACAATGTGCTAAACAATGTAAAGTTGCTGGTCTTAAGAATCTGAACGAGCAAGATTATGAAACATAGTAAAAAATCATCCTATATATTTGTCTAAGAGACAACGTGAAAACTAGCAATTAGAAAAGTGTACGAAACTCAAAAAAATTCAAATCCCCAAATTTGAGTCTCACCTGAAGATAGTATTTTCTTTGCTCTTCGGAGAATGGTTTCGTCAGAACAGACATGTCAACTCCATAATCCATTTTGGTATCGGCAACAAAATTATGCCAATCATCCATAGCTCCTTCATAATCATTCATCTTTTGATCTCCCAATTTAGACCTAATTGGTGCCACCCACATGCGTGCATGACTTGGATACCTGGATACACCAATGTTCATTTTAGAGTTTGTATAGTATGGACAAATCATGTGGGTAACAAAATCATTTTTTTTTTCAATCACAGAGAGAGCTAATCCAAAAGTAGCCATATTGTATGAATAAATGCATGCATCTATGTAATTAACCATCAATTCACCTAAAATAGTCGAGTAATTGCTGCTACTATCTTGATCCATCTACAATGCGTTATAAATAATTAAGTCTTATGCCACAAAAAAATAGGCCAGTAGTTACTAACTTACTAACGGCCTTTTGTTCTGAACTGCAAGACACCAGAAAAACTATGCAAAATTTTCTAGTCATGGTGTCATCAAATTTCAGAAAACATAAACATATTTTTTTCCACAGTTTAGAACTTTCTTATGCACCACTACAAACATCTTCCGCAAAAACCAACTGGTAAGAATCAATTCTCTTATCTAAGATTTAACTGGTTGTAGTAATAATATTTCACCTTTTTCTATGAGATTAGAAAGTTTACCACGAAAAGAATCATAGAAAAAATATGATTGTTTTAACCACAAAAGGGCGACTTGCGAGAGAGTGAGAGAGAAAAAAATTACTTAGAAGTTATTATAGGAAATAAAATCATCTACTTCAATCACTTACATAACCCCAGTTGGCTTCAACCAGCGGTCACGTGCATAGATCACAGAATCAAACATGGATTCCCGCAACAGAAAATATCCCATCCACTCAGAGATTATGACATCAACTGATCGTCAACGAATAAACAAAGTTAGACCACAAAGCAAATAGTTGCTCAAAGATTAGTACAATTGACAATAAAAGCTTCAAAGTTCAAATGCACTTGAGCAAAATTCATTTGAACAATGTTTCAATAAAGAGAACAAAAAACAAAACACTTTTCATCTCAAGTTGGTATTGCAAACTCCAGCAACTCCAGCAATTGAATAGCACTTGAGTACAAAATTACATTTTAGTTTTTTCTACTACTCAAGTTTTAGCAATTGAATAGCACTCATGATGTCAAAAACATCAAGTTTATCCAAGGTTGTAAGGCTTTCAAGGTTGCTAACCTTTCTCTGGAAGAACAACCTCCTCCATAGATCCCTGAATCACATCAATGACGTCCTCGAGATTGTTAGCTTTAATAAGTGCACGGGCATGTTCCGACATCTTAGTTGCTTCCACTGCATAAACCTTCCTTGCACCTGCCTGTGCTGACCAAATAGCCAGGATCCCACTCCCGGTTCCCACATCCAATACAGTCTGCTCCAATAGAAACAATTAAAACCAATGAATATTCCCTACTGATTCTGGCCAGCTCCATTTAAAAATAAATAAATAAAAGACACCTAACCCAATACCCTGTTAAGGAGTTCCACATTTAAACTTCATAGTATGTATAAGATAGATAAACTACTTATTCGTCACAAATTGATTTTGAGATGGCAGCCCAACACTATCAAATATGATATCATAGTCCATTAAGACTAAATTGGTATTTGGCAATAAAATAAAACTGGAATTCGTCCCCGAGAGATGGCGTGGTGATTGAAAGCTTGGTTTTGAAGGTATGCTCTCATCAAAGTCCTAAATTCGAGATAGCCTATGAAATTAATTCTTAGACACCGTATATCCCAAATACTGCAGCCTAGAGACGAGCCAGGCGTGTCTCAGGTTAAGAGGTGAGTAAACTCTAAGTTTCTTGGTCATCCAAAAAAAAAAGAGTTGAAATTCCATTCGGTAATGGTGAATCAAAAAAAGTACCATTCTGAAGAGGTGGGTTGAAGGTGTCATTATTGTGCCACATTTAAGAAAATGAAAGACCTCCTACCATATATGAGCTGCTGTTTTCATCTAACACCCTCAAAACGGAAGCCCACACCATCAAATATTCCCCGAACAACAGTCACAAAAGACAGTAACAAAAAAATAATTAGGCGAAGTAAAGCAAAACGAAGCAGATAAGCTACTAAAGAATCGAGTTTTTTTCTCGTGGTCCCATTGTTCGGCAGCAGAGAACAGATAAGAGACAAACCTTTCCTTGGAAGTGATGCTTGTTCTTGAAAATGGCATTGAAGTAAGCGTCCATGCGAACTCGGTCACAGAGCATCTCCTTCTGGTGAAAGAGGAAGGCGTAGGTGCAGAAATACTGGGCAAAGTCGACGCCCTTGTCCACCTGCACGCGGCCATTGCTGCCGGCGCTACGCTCCTCCGCGACGCCGTTAGAAAAGCTTCCCATAGCACCGCGTTCCGTTTGCAAGCAGAAACGAGGACTGGAAACCAGAACGAAAAGGTTTCGAATTTAGGGCAACGTCTTCGTAGTCTACTCGGAGTTCCGATCCTCTGTACTCCGTACCATTATTGTGCAACGTCTTCCAACTTCCGTGATGTTACCCTTGATGCATTCGATGCAAATTTTCTTTACCTAAATTATTTATGTTTTTTGTGTACTTCTCGCGAATATTCACTCTTCATTTTTTTTTTTTTTTTATTACATGAATAACTAATTTGTTTATATGTTGAATAATTTTCAGTAGGCAAATTGTACATAAGTTTTTTTTTTAAATAACATTTAATTGTTTTAAATAATATCAATTTATGTATTTATTAAGAGAGTTTTTTACTTATAGCAAAAAAAAAAAATCATGAAATAACACATTTTTAAAGTAATTATATATATGACACAAAAGTTATCTTGTTTAGGTAAAAATACTTACAAGCTCGTGCGTATCATCTCATTTATATCAATTTTGCATTCGGTCGCTCAATCTAGGACTACTCTAAGTTAAGCACCTGTAAAATTCCTTCGATCGAGTCATTGAAAAGAAAGGTACACCTTTATGTAGTACAAATCAATTCTTGTAACTTTCTTAACCATGAGACTATATCTCAATATTTCTCTCATTTGGATGTGGACTCGGTTAATTCATGTACTCATTCTAATCGCAAAGTTACAGTTTGTTGATAGCCTTAATCAGTTAAATGATAGCCTTCGATCGATAATTCAACTGACAACATTTATTGGTTAGCTCAGTCGATCGTCTTTAATCAATTGAGTGATAACCTTCAATCATATTCTCGAACATTATCCCCACACTAAATGAGGTAGTCTTCACTAAATGGGCTGAATCGACTTGCACTTAGTATCATCTCATCTCTACTCAACTTAAAGCTACCGGCTCTGATATTACTATGATCGAAAACCAACACTAAAGGTGGGTGAATAGGATTGTCATTTTTTTTACATTAAATATTCTACTATGTTAAACTCAATAATCAAAACTATAACAAGTTCTAAACTAACAAAAATTATATGCGAAAATTAAAATTGCAAAAAGTAAAAGATAAGAAAAATAAGACACCGAAAATTTTAAAGTGGTTAAGAAAATCTCTACTCCCCCTCCCTAAATTTCTTATTCTTCTTGGAGATTCTGTTGGTGATTCTCCTATCGGTTAACCCTACATGACCATATTTTTCGTAGGTTAAAGAGAAACTCAAATTCTTTTCAATGATTCATAATTAAACAAATTCAATTTTCACAATCTAATGTGTATCACACACCTTATTACAAATCTCAAAGAACACACGAAAAATAAATTTCACTCAAAGGTAAGAGTATGTGAGATGTGATTACCAACCTTTTTTATGCTATATAATATGGAGGCTGGTTGGAGAGAGACTTTTGAGAGATTGATGTATAGTATTTAAATGGAGAGAAAATTTAAACATAACCATTAGATTTAGGGTAAAATGAGTAGATGGATGAGATTTAACGGAGATGAGATAAAATCTGGCATTTGATTTAAGACAAAAGATATGGATGGTTGAGAGGTATGGATGGTTGAAATTCAATATAGGGGAGATGGAAATGGTTTTGGATTAATAATAATGAAAAATAATGGAAAAATCCCGTTTTTCATTAATTGAGCATTTTTCATCAATCTTGTTTTGCTCATATCTCCCTCGTTTGAACTTCGATTCAAATGATTCAAGACGCGTTGGAAGTCTCTTTTCGTTATATACAAGATAGACTCTTTGAAACACTAAAAAAGTCAAAACAAAAATTTAACTTTGTTATCATCAAAATATTTATATTGATTTTAAGCCTTAAAGCTAACAATTACGTATGTAGTTTTCAATCAGAATAATGTACAATAATGCTTGGAGCACATCAGTGTTGGCGGTGGAAAACGACAAGTGTCTTACCTTTTTGGAAATCTCTTATCTTCGTGAGCACACATATGGTTTTAGTTTCGCAAACGGAGATCTCCAATTTTGTATATCTAAAAACGAAATAAATGTGTTCCAAGATTTTTTCACTGGAAAAATTGGATGGACCTATTTCCAACAACCCAATTAGAGAAGTTTCCACAAAACGACAATCAAAGTCTCAGGGGGAGGCTCTGCAGAGGAGAGAGAGGGTTGCATAGATCGTTGTAGGTTTCAGCATGAGATGAGTGACGAGAGGGAGGTTAACAAAGTATTGGGTTGAATTGGTGGAGGCGCCGAAGACTATGATGATTAGAGGGTGGCGTCAACTTGTATGAGTAGAAGAGAAGAGACAGACGATGGGTGTAGGTGGAAAGTATACAGGAAAAGATGAACGACATTATAGAAAATGATAGGATTTGAATAATTGAAAAATGAGTAGCAAAAAGTAATTTAGCATAACATCATGTTGTAGATCTACTTGCTAGGTGTGATGTGCCGAAATACAATGATTGTTTTCCTACTTTTTATAATTGTGGACATGATAAGTCTATTTTCTGAAAGGACATACTCTCCCTCATATTGCTTCCATCGTGGTGGGAGAGTGTACAAACATTGTTGCTTTGGGCTAATGAAGTTTATGTGTGTTTCATAATAATAATAAAAAAAAAAAATCAAACTATTAATTCCTACATCATGTGATTACATGACCATTTAAGTTACTACACTTAGATGCATCATTTGCTATTTTCTTCTTAGATTTTTCATCAAACAAATCTATTTATTAAATGAACAAATAGATTAGTAATAAACAATTAATTTTATAATTAAAAAATTTATTAATTTATTAAAACTTTCATTTTCATCTTATCCATCAAACACTAAAATTTATTAACGTTTTTCTTTTTATCTACCAAAGACGGATTATTAAAACTTTTATTTTCATCTTCCCTTCTATTATATTTCTGTTATCATGTTTTGGAAACTAAAATAATGGGAAATTGAATACTATTTTTGTCATGAAAATATTAAATAAATAAATAAAAGTCTGACGGTCAACGAGATGGACTTGGAAAATTAAATTGCAGTCAGTACCCAATGAAAATAAAATAAGTAAATTAAAAAAAAAAAAAAAAAAAAGACTATTCTTCATAGTTCTAACCAGAAACAGAGAACGACAAATGTGAATCTGTTCTGCGTAAAGTAGTAACCTGGAGAAAGAGATTTCCATGGAGGATTCAAAAGCAAACATAATTCTTCTTCTGCTAATCGTGTTCCTCGTCCTTATCGTCATTCTTGCTCGAATTTTCCTGAAACTTACCAACGCTTTCTTTTTAATTTGCGCCTTTGATGTGTCCTTAATCACCGCGATTTTGGTGTATATGATACTCAGAATGCGATTCAACCGGAGAAGAATGCAGCTCGAGTCGCAGATTGTTTCAGAAGGTCGAGAGCTTCGGATCGAGTACAGTTTCTTAAGAAAAGTCGCTGGAGTTCCGACGAAATTCCGGTACAAAGAGCTCGAGGAAGCGACGGACTACTTCCGAGCGTTGATCGGAAGAGGATCGTCCGGTTCTGTCTTCAAAGGAACTCTCAAAGACGGCACGGCGGTGGCCGTCAAGCGGATCGAGGGCGAGAATCGCGGAGAAAAGGAGTTCCGAGCGGAGGTATCCGCCATTGCTAGTGTTCAGCATATTAATCTAGTTCGTCTAATTGGATATTGCACGAATTCACCTGGATCTCGATTTCTCGTTTACAATTACGTTCCGAACGGATCTTTAGATTGCTGGATTTTCCCCAAAAAACCTAGGGTTAGGAATTGTAATCGTCCTTGCGGTTGCTTGGCTTGGGATCTGAGATTCAGAGTTGCGATCGACGTAGCTAAAGCCCTAGCGTATCTCCACCACGATTGTAGATCGAGCATCTTGCATCTCGATGTGAAGCCGGAGAACATTCTCCTCGATGAAAATTACAGAGCGATTGTTTCAGATTTCGGATTATCAAAGCTGATGGGGAAAGATGAGAGCCGAATAATGACGTCGATGAGAGGAACGAAAGGATATCTAGCGCCGGAATGGTTACTGGAGAACGGAATTTCAGAGAAATCGGACATATTCAGTTACGGAATGGTTCTTCTGGAACTCGTCGGAGGGCGGCGAAACGTGAGCGTAGTTGAAAATGGCGATGACAAATCGAAGAGGAAATTGCAGTATTTTCCAAGAATCGTGAGTGCGAAGATGAGGGAAGGGAAATTAATGGAAGCTGTGGATGAAAGATTGTTGGAATTGGGAGAGATTGATGAGAGAGAAGTACGGCAACTGGTTTGTATAGGTTTGTGGTGCATTCAAGAGAAGGCGAAGATGAGACCGACGATGGCGGCGGTGGTGGATTTGCTCGAAGGCCGCGTCGCGGTGGAGGAACCGCCGGATACTCAAATGCTTGTTGTTGATTTGTGGTCGATTGATGAAGACGGGCCGAAGTTTGCTGCGATTGGGGAACGGATGAACGACGATGATCTTCCTTCTTCGTCGACGGCGCACTCGTATGCGTTTTCAGTGCTCTCTCCCCGGTGATGTACGGCCGTGTACGGCGGCCGACGGCGGTCCTTTACTTTCGGGCCCTAACCATAGTACTGAAATTGTCCACGTTTTCGTAATTTTGTTCTCAAATATTTTTCTTCTTCTTTGACCCCTTCTTTTTTTTTTAATCGATTTAAAGAACGTAATCATTTTCCCCCACGACTCTGTAAACTAACCAATACATTTTTAAGGGATTTTTATTTATTATTATTATTATTATTTTTTGCTACTATATGTGTTCACTACATTTCAAACATTGTAGAGAAGTCAAAGTGAGTTTTAACTAATTTTAAAAAGTTAATTTTAACTAAACTAAGTATTATCATATAGTTTATCTTTGTAATTAAGTAGATACCAACACTAATTATCTTTGTAAATAATTCATATCCTTTTTACAACTATTAAACTAAAATAAAACATACATTCTCCTCAAATGAGTTTTAGTGATTATAGTTAATTTTAAATTTTAAATTTAACAATGATTATATTTATGACTTTTTAGTTCGTGAATAGTAGATATGTTTATGAGTTATTGTCATGGTTAATTATTAAATTTTAAACATAATAATCTTGTTAATCTTATTTTTAATAGTTTATTATGTTTGTGCATCCAAATTTAGTGAAATAAATACTAAATAAATTTATCCCTTAAAAAAAACTTTTTTTTTTCTCTGATGAGGGAATAAAATAATTTGTAGACTAGTTAGTATACAAATCTCAAAAAAATCAAAAAAAAAAAAAAAATCTTTGGTTTTTTAAAATGAATTTGAAAAATTAATAGTATTCCGTACATTACTTAACTTAATAATGAAAAGGAAAACTACTTTCAATTTTGCGGCGACTAAAACTAGAAACCCCACTAGATTAACGAAAAATGAATTTGTTTCTCTCTTTATCTTTTAGATACTTTACCAAATTCAAAGATGTCTTACTTGAGAAATAGGCGACGAGTGTTCTTGTGGAGAAATGTACCTTTTGATAAAGACTTAAAATTACTATATATAAAAAAAATTATATTTCTATTTATTCAATTAGTTATTTAACAATGTTTGAAGTAGAGAATTTAAACCTCTAATTTTAAAGTTATACAATATATAGGTTATTGGAGATATGCCTTTTTTGTGCAATTATTAACAACTAAAAATATATTTAACACCATATTAATATAGTCTCTCAAAAAAAATAAAAAACACCATATTAATATAAAAGTAAATATAAATTTAATTCTTATAATTTAAAGGAAAAAATATTGAGTTTCTATTATTATAAAAATTAAAGCTTAGTATAATTTTTCTGATTAGTTTATTCCAGCCAACCATGTTACATTTAGTTAAAAAAATTGGTACGAAATTATTAAATATGTGATAATCATGGATTAATCTTATAATATATTAATTTTCTCAAATTCTTATTAACCGCCTAAACTAATCCATGTTAATTAGAATTTAGTATTTATAATTTGATAACATTAAAAAATTCACGTTGTTGGTAATTCTTACACAACTTAATTATTCATGTATCAATAGTGACGATAAGTCAAGTGATTGATTGAGCTAAAAATTTGTATCATTTATCACATTTTAATAGAACATTCAAATAAATTATTGCCTTGAGTATAACCATATCAATTACCTCAAGTCAAATGGAGGTAAATGATATGGTTTTATTCTAGCTTGTCAAATTCTTTACATAAAATTTCATCATTTATTAAGAAAATTACGTAAATTCTAAAGATTAAAACAAATATTTTTGCATGTTTAAAAAATGCATATATTAAAGTAATTACAAAAGATATTTTAAAGTAATAGTTGCTGACTTAATTACAAAAATTGAAAAAAAAAAAAAAAAAATCAAACCATCCATCTTTTATTTTTCTTTTATAATTATTTATGTTGCTTTGATGGGACCTAAGCATATAGTTGCCTTGTTAAAGTGGAAATTTAGTTATAGAAAATGGCAAACATTAGTGAACTTTCAAACCCCTACTCATACAAAAAAAAAAAAAAAAAAAAAAAAAAAAAAAAAAAAAAAAAAAAAAAAAGGTGGATGTATAATTCTTACAAAAAAAAAAAAAAAAAATGTAGTGAAAAATTTAAAATTATTTACATATATAATTATTAATACTGTATTGTAAGAAAATACGTGATAATACTCATCTATGCAGTCGCTATATTTGCTAATTGATTTGAAAGTGACTATATTTATAATTACTTCTTGATTTGACTAGTTTTATAAATTTGTAAAAAAAAAGAAAACTACCTATTGTAATATTTAAAATAACTACTATTTCTAACTCTCTTTTCTAAACACTCAAAATAACTCTAATTTCAAAACCTCAAAATAACTTTTTATTTTAAAACTCGCTCCACACGCACGCGAGCGCAGATAAACGAGCATGAATTCGATTCTCTAGTCTATTGTTGAACTAAAATAATTATTACAATCGTTCTAACTAATATTCGATTAAGTCATTAGATAAAACAAAAACAAGTTTAAAATTAGTTTTTAGGGTAAATTTATTTAAAAATAATATGATTGAAATTATATTCGATCATTTTAAAAATTTTAATACAAAATGTAAACGTATTTCTAAAATTTATATAGAAATAGGTTTTTTTAAATGTTTAAAAAATTATATTATAACTTATTTTATCATAAAAAAAAACTAAAATTGAACCTTTTAAAGTTCATGATCAAATAGATCAACATTAAATGATATATGTGAAAGTTTAGATTTCAAAATAGAGAAAAACTCAAAGTCTAAAAACAAAAATGTATTTTAACCAAAATTTTATTATATGATTTGATTATATTTAATAATTAAAGTCTATATTTTTTTTTTAATTCTTACCCTCCATTAACAAATTTTTTATTTATAAATTTTTTTTATATTATGACACATTTAAGTTTTTTTTTTTTTTTCCATCAAGTTTCTAACTTCAACTTCAATTGACAAAATTTTTATTTATAACAAACTATAATTAAATTCAATTTCCATTAAAAAATTTCCTTCAAATTTATAATAGATGGAAGAAAATTGGATCAAAATGATTTTTAGCAAACAATAATCATACATCTATAAACAACTAAATAAGTAGATAATAATTATTTAATCGATCAATATTATCTAATCAAGTACATTTATAAATTAGAAAATTTTAACATTATTTGAACAAATTAAATATTTAAAAAATCTTTCAAAACAAAATAATTAAAAGTAACAAGCAAGAAATATTAATAAAAATAAGAGATAGAATGTGTGGATAAAGTGGTTTATGAAGCTGATAAAGAGTTTATGTCTAGGCCTTTTACTAGAGCTGAAGTGGAGATTGTGCTGAAGAGTATGAGTTCCTCTAAAGCTCCGGGCCCTGATTGCACTAACGCATTATTGTTTAAGACGTATTGGGATGTCATTGGTAATGAGGTGGTTAGATTCTGCTTGGGTGTTCTTAATGATGGTGCTGATATCTCTCTGCTGAATAATACGCTTATTCCTCTCATTCTCAAGATTCATAATCCTTGTAGGATGGAAGATTTCAGGCCAATAAGCTAATGCAATACGTCTTATAAAATTATTGCTAAGATGGTTGCCAACAGGATAAAGCCTGTTATGAATTTTATTGTCTCTCCTTATCAGGCAACATTTGTGCAAAATAGGCTTATTTCTGATAATGTGATGGTGGGATTTGAGTGTATTCATGCTATTAACCAGAAGAGAAAAGGTAAATAAGGTATGACGACCTTTAAGCTTGATATGAGTAAAGCTTATGACCGAGTAAGTTGGATCTTTATCCT
This sequence comes from Cyclanthera cordifolia, assembly GCA_037832605.1. Taxonomy (NCBI): domain Eukaryota; kingdom Viridiplantae; phylum Streptophyta; class Magnoliopsida; order Cucurbitales; family Cucurbitaceae; genus Cyclanthera; species Cyclanthera cordifolia. Next base: position 8,024,599 of record JBBMEG010000009.1, on the reverse strand, counting down.
TAAAATGTTGCAAAAGATGGGTTTCAATGACTTGTGGATCCAAAAGGTCTACTCTTGTATGTCTATTGTGCAGTTTGTGGTGTTGATTTATGGCTTCCTGCAGAAGGTGTTTTCTCCTAGTAGGGGCTGAGGCAAGGAGACCAGTTATCCCCTTACCTCTTTCTGATCTATGCAAAGGGTCTTTCACTCTGCTTAAAAGGGGAGAATCTCTGAATTCCTTTGCAGGGCTCAAAATTAATCGTTACTGTCCTTCTATTTCTCACCTTTGCTTCGATGACGATTGTCTTTTATTTTTCAGGGCAAAGAAGTCGAATGGTGAAGAGATTAAAAGAATTCTAAATGTGTATAGGAATGCTTCGGGTCAATTAATTAATTATGGTAAATCTGTTATGCTTTTTAGTAAGAATGTGATTGAGCAGGATAAGTCGATGTTGAGTAAGACCCCTTGATATGAGCGTGTATGTTAATCTTGGTTGTTATTTAGGTATGCCTTCTCAATCTGGTAAAAATACAAAAAATATGCTCCATCGTATCTACTCTCGTGTGAGATCTTGTTTGCAAAATTGGAAAGTGAGCATTCTTTCTAAAAAGTAGGAAAGAGTTTCTCATTAAGGCGGTGGCATAAGACATTCCTACTACACGATGGGTTGTTTTAAACTTCAAAAAGGGATATGTGATGATTTTGATCAAGCTTGCACTAACTTTTGGTGGGGTTTTCAGAACGATCAGAGAAAACTCATTGGATGAGTTGGCATAAGTTGAGTGCTGGCAAGGAAAGTGGGGGTTTGGGCTTTCGCAACCTTAATATTTTCAACTAGGTGCTGCTTGCTAAGCAAAGTTAGAGAATGCTTCGAGACTAGAACAACTTAGTGTACAAGGTGTTTAAAGGGAGATGTTTCAAAGATGGTGTTTTTTTTGGATGCGCAGTCGGTAAGTTGCCTTCCGCTGTTTGGAGGAGTATCCTCTGGGGTCAGTCTCTTTTCAAATAGGTTAATGGAAAGTCTATTGTCATCAGTCGAGATCCCTAGCTGGGTCGTTTGGAAGATCCGTATGCAAGAAATGTCAGCTCGCCTCGGAAAGATATGAGGGTTGCTAATCTTATTGATGAAGAGCAGGCTTAGGACTATGGAAAGATCTCCATAATCTTTTCTCCTGAGGAAGCTAACATCATCTTTAGTACTCCACTGGCGAATGGCGATAGTAACGATGAAATTGTTTGGAATTTGTGTTCTAATGGGCTTTTTAGTGTTAAAGGTGCTTATCATATGATGATGAATCTCTCCTGTGCCTCTGAGGCTTTATCTTCAGGCTTCTCTTCTAAAGCTAAAATGTGGAAGACTTTTTGGAAAGTTGATATTGTCCTTAAACTAAAAATTGGGGTCTGGAACATACTAAACAATTTGATTCCTACTAAGGCCAATATTCAAAGTAAAGGAGTTGATATTTGTGGGGCTTGCTATTTGTGTGATAGGCCAAGGAATCTAATGTAAAGGCCCGACCCAAACTAGGATCCCATCTAGGCATATACCCTAGATGCATGATTAAAACGACTTTAAAACTAAGACGTAATGAATCAATACCTCATTTATTAAACAAAATGGTAACAGTTCGTAAAACGTGCAATTTGGGTACCCCGTTTAAAAATCGAAGGAAAAACAATAAAAACAACATACATCGAGTTCATATCTCTATAGTATAAATCCAAATAAAACATATACGGAAGGAGAATATTAGTAAAATAGACACAACAAGACTAGCCTATGGTCTTCGCAACTCCTAATCGGTTATCCTGGTAGAGCCCGTGCGTACCTGTGGAGGCCCACAAAGAAAAAGGATGAGTTATTAAACCCAGTAAGGATCTCTAAATTGGGATCAGTTCGAACATGAATATAAATGTAAATGTGTCAAACATGCATGATAAATAATAATACCGAGGCCTTTATAGAGCCCTGTAGTTCAGAGTCTTCAATAGAAAATATTGGTCACCCCCGGGGCTATCCTAATAGAATATGCCACTCCCGGCCTTCAATAGACGATGATTTACACTTCCTGGGCTACCTTTTTCAGGAAAATGCCACTCTTGAGCCTTCAATACGATGCTTACTTGTGCATTTCATAGATGCATATGTAATGCAGGTACATAGATTCGCACAAAACATTAATAAATCTACAGGTGTATCATGAGACATGCCAGCTTATCACAAATCAATCATCTAGTTGATCACATTATATATATATATATATATATATATATTTGATAGCATAACACTAATAATCAATAAACGTTACACAACATACAGGGAAAACTATGCAAATCAACATGTATATCACACCCAACCTAACCTACATATGTTTACGGTATCCACGAGACCCCAAGCTAAGGTGGTCCCCTTACCTTGGCCTAAATTAGCTAATTAATCTCTCAAATGTTCGAACCGCAAGTCCTAAAGGTTTTCCCAACTTAAACTTTCCAGAATAGGGTTAACGAGCCAAAATTAGCACCTAAGACTAGCAAAAATGGACTCGGAACGTGGAAATTAGTTTAACAAGACTACACAAAAAAATTTCGACGAGATCGGCGGCGGGCATGACTGAAACAGTAACCAGCGGCCGTAATGTGTGAGAAGGCGAAGGCGACGCGTGAAATCCATGCACATGGGACAGACGACTATAGAAACAGATATATGGCGCGCGCTGGCTAGCTTTGGGAGACAAAGTAGCAACTTTGGATTGGGCGGCACGGAATTCTGCCAGATCTGTCGGTGGTGCTGACAGCTGCTGTGTCGACATGAGAAATGAAAGGCTCTGGTTGGCTCCAAACCTGTTGGAGCCGCAACCTCTTCTCCCTCGACGTGTGGCCTTCCCTTGTTCACGGACGGTGACGACGCGCAAAGCACGGGCTCCGACACTCACTAAACTTAAAGCTGACAGTCGGCGACGCTGCAAGCAAACAATTGCCAATGATTGGTTGTTTGGCGGTTGTTGAAAACCTGCAAATAATGCTTAGAGCTATGGATTTCGCTGAAAATGAAGGGAAATGCCGACTGCAATGATTTTCCAATCAAGACCTAGAGAGACACCATTTGCCTTTGTTGGCTTTTTGGCTATTATCTCAAATTAATTAATTTTAATTAATTAATTAATTAATATTTTTGATGATAACAAACTTGAATTTTGTTTACTGATATTTTGGAGCTTTGAAGGGTTTAATATGTAGAGAATGAAGAGACGATTTCAACGCATTTTGAATCGTTTAAATCGAAGCTAAAATGAGGAAGTTAGGGACATTTGAAGTTTGGAAGGAAAATTCGCGAAATGGAAAAACGAGATTTTCCTTCTCTTATTGTTTCCTTTTACACCAAATCTCTTTCCATCTCACCTCTACTCAATCTTATCTATCCATTACATTTACCTAAATCTAAATACTACAATTTATCACATCTATATCAAATCTCACCCGTTGATCATTTTGCCCTAAATTCAACGGTCGCATTTTATCTTCTCTTCCATAAATCACTTGTCTCAAATTTTGAATTTAGAGACAACAACATATTCATTCTAAACAGCCTCTAAAAGTTTGATTACTTCACATATTCTTGAATCGGCGTATTACAAATTTGTGAAGAAGTTGCCAACGCTAAACTTATGTATCTTGTCTTCAAGAGGTATTTTGTAAAGTTTGTTTTCAATATTTATTTTGGGATTTATATTAAGGTGTGTGGGCACACCTTGGTTGTGAGAAAACTAAGTTGGTTTAATCCTGAATCAGTAAAAGGATTTGAGTTTCTCTTTCGCCTAAGAAAAAGAGAGTAGTAGTGGTTTAATCTTGAATCTGTGAAAAGAATTTAGGTTTCTCTTAAGCCTAGGAAAAAGAGGGTCGCAGAGGTTTGGTTCTCACCCGTAGGAGGATCACCAATAGAATCCCCAAGAAGGAGTCTTCGGGGTGGAGTAGGGATTTTCCGAACAACTTTAAAAACTTTGGTGTCGTTCTTTCTCTTAACTTTTATATTCTGCAACTTTATTATTGCATCTCATATTTACTTTATTGAGTGTTTTTAGTTAACAAAGTTTAGATCATAAAATCATCTTTTAAAGAACTAAAAAGTTAGCAAACCCTATTAACCCCCTCTAATGTTGCCTTTCGATCTACGGTCTTTACATATAAGTCCAAAAAACCCCTGAAAAATTACCAAAATGCCTCTAGGGCTAAAAAAACGACAATTTTACCACTAGTTTCCGAATGTCGACTTCACACTTCTCGAGATAAGACTTAATTAAGCTCTTTTAACCAAAAATAAAAATAAAAGAATTTTCGGAAGTCTCAATAAGCTAAAAAAGCCAAAACTAACCTTGGAAAAAATTAGGGAATGAAAGTCCGGGGTGTTACATCTAATATGCATATAACTAAGGATTGTAAGGTGGCTATTAGAGCCCGCATAGCCACCTTACAATCCTCATTTAACTGATTTTGCTTCTTGTTTCAGGGATGTAGACTCTGGAGTTCGTTTTTGGCACCACATTCTCTTAATCTTCAATCACTCAGATCTTCTCAAAGTTCTTATTTTAATTTGACAATTTTGGAATGTACGAAATATTGTGATGCATAGCAAAGACATTTTGTCTAAATCCAAAATTGCTAGTTTGATTTCTGATGGATTTCATGCTTATTATTTCGCTTCCTCTATAGGGTTTAGGGAGGGTGAGATCAATTTTCGATCGAGAAGGTCGGATTCGTGGTGGAGGCCGCCTGAAGTTGGTTAATGGAAGCTCAATGTGGATGGGTTGTGAAATGCGAGAAGGGGAATTATCGCATGAGTTGGATCGTTCAGGACCATTCAGGTCTTTCTTTGCTTGCCGAGGCTCGTAGGGAAGTGATTGCTTCTTTGGCGTTGATTACGGAAGGCTTGGCACTAAAGGAAGGCCTTAAACACTTAATTTCCTGTAGATCTTATGTTGCTACTCATATCTTGGTTGAATCTGATTCTAGTTGATATTAGAAGTTTAATTCCTCATTTTATGAGGATCTTTTTCTCCTTTTGTGGGCGTGATTGTAATAGGGTAGCCGATCTTTTAGCTAGCCTGAGTTTGCTTTGTGGCCTCTTATCTGATTGGTTTTTGCATTTTGATGGACTGGGTTCTCCTGATTTTTTGAGTTAAGGGAATCTCCTCCCAGAGGTCACATGTGTGGTGCTGTTAGAGCGGGAACACTTTAGTTGTTTTGCTTCTTGATTAATGGTATTTCTTTTCAAAAAATAAAAAATAAATAAATTATACCCAAACAAATGATTACTAAAACTCTTTTACATAAATCTACATTCAAACAAGCTTTTGCTTATAACTACTAATTATAAATTTACATTCAAACAAAATTTTGGCACAATTACTCTACATCCAAATTGTTGATGCCGAAAAATGGTCAACGAATATCCACAGTGAATTTGTTTAGCTGAGGACGAAAGAGCCTGCAAAAAAGCGAATTTTAGGGCACACCGGTGTGGTGTGGGCCACATGGTTTCCGATGCCTAAGTCAGAAAACGGATTTAGGGAGAATATACTAAAGCACAAAGAATGGCTTAAGGGTACTTAGCTTAGGAATCGCCCCTTGAAAGGAGGAATGAATTGACTTTTATAGCAGCCGGCCTTGTAATCGCTGCGGCTCACTTATGGCGATGTAACGGTCGACCGTTTAGAAACGTCCCCCTTTAAGCCGGGTATGAATATCGGCGTAACTTCTGGTCGGTACCTTTTAGAGGTGTAACGATTTTGATTCTGGACTCGGTCAACTCTTCGGAGAGTCCTGACCTCCACGGTCGACCCAATGGAGCCGACCTACTCGTTGTAACGGGCGACGCCACGGGGTGCAACGCCTCCAAACGTTACTTGGACTCGGTCGACTCTTCGGAGAGTCCTGACCTCCACGGCCCATCCACTCGGAAGGGTAAGACTGCAAGGGCCGACCCCGAGGGGGTCCTGGCCTTCCTTGGCCAACCAGTTGCAAGGGCCGACCCCGAGAGGGTCCTGGCCTTCCTTGGCCGACTCCTGGAGGTGTCAGACTTGTTTGGCAGACCCCGGGGGGTTGTGGGGGTCGGCGCTGGCGTGACCGACCTCCGGGGGGTCGACAATGACTTTGGCCGACCCCCTGGGGGTTGATGCCTCCATTTGGCCGACCCCGGTGGGTCGGCATTGGCTCCCTTGTCTTTCGTTCGGATCCCGACCTCTTCCGAATCTTTTGGGTTATTTTTAGGTTAAACACAAATAAGTAATTATTCAATCATTATTTCTAAACACCCAAAATAACTTCATTCAGCCGATCACATATTCTAATTACTTTTCTAAACATGCATAAAAAAATCCCCAAATTTAAAGCTGTATGACTCGTAGTATTATTTTTCCCCCGAAAACAAACAGATTATAATCGTCACTCACTTCGTAAAACACCACCGGCACTTAGAGGAGAGATCTTCATTTCGGACGGCACCGGCGTAACCCAGAGCAGGGCAGCTGCAAGCGAACAGCCACTGTGACGGAATTTCCCAATGATTGGGCCCATGATGGAATCGTACATTATTAGATGCTCCTACGGCAGGAGTTTCTTCAGAGCCTTCAAGCCCATCCCTCTTTCTCTCAAAACGAGAATTCTCAAGCCCCGCATCTGCTCTAACATGCCAACACTAAACGGTTAGATTCCTTCATAATCTTGGCCGCAACAATGATTTTGTGGGCATTGAATGCATTTTCTGACCCAATTTTCATTTTCTTGTATTTGTCTGAAAGGTAGTTAATGGAGGCTCAGTTGGTAGAGCTTATGATGCACTTCTTTTGGATGCTGGAGGAACGCTGTTGCAGTTGGCAAAGCCTGTTGAAGAAACTTACGCTTCCATTGGCTCCAAATATGGTGAGATTTTTTTTTTTTTTTTTTTTTGGGGTGTCATAATTCGGAGCTCTTTATGTTCACCTTAATTTGACTCTAGAGGGACAGAAGGGACAAAAGGGACAAAAGGGTATGGAACTTTTAATTGCCAACATTTATTTTCTGCTGCATTCCATACTGTCATCCATTGAAATTTGGGCTCAATTGGATAAACAGTTTGCAGGTTTGGCTGGAAAATTGTCAATAATACATCACTGTGGTTTTGCTTTCAAATCTTTAATCATAATCTAAGCAATCCAAAAACTATAATTTTATGTCTTACGTTTCAACTAGATGAAACTGCTATAAATTGTTTAAACTTCAGCTTAGTTTCAAGTTAATTTGGCAAAGGGGACAAAATGATAAGTTCATTGGCTAATTATTAACTTCCTCAAATCAGCTTATCCTAGACTTTACTGGGTGGAGAAATCAGAAAGTTCTCATCTCTCAATGTTTGTTGGTCTCTTCTTCGAATTGTGATCTTAGTTTTAGGAGGGATTTCTCTGATTTGTAGATCTCGGGGTGTTTTTTCTCTTCTTAGTTTTCTCAAGAACTTCACTCTTAGCAATCAGCAAGATAGTAAGAAACTGACCATGGGGCCTTTTCCATCAGTTCTCTAGTTCAAAAGTTGAGTGAAAAGGCAAAAGGTTTAGGAAACTCCAGTTAACTTCATTTGGAACTCTAAGCTCCCTAAAAATGTCAAAGATTTTTGTTGAAGATCCACAGGAGATGCTGCTGATTTACACCATAACATCACCACAACATGCTTGTTTCTGTGGGAAGATCCGAAGCATATTTCCTTTGTGATACAACTATGCTAGTTTTGGATCGCACAACTTCCATGTCTAGAATATTGGAGGTTTCCTAGATCCTTGACTTCAAACTCTTGAGCTAGGTCTTTCTTTAAGGCTTGCAACTCGATTTCATCATTCCTAGAAAGAATGATATCATCCATATATACTATTAGTAGAGTAAGTGATGCTTCAGATCTTCGTTTGACCAACAATGTGTGATCTGGCTGACATTGTAAATATCCAAAGCTAAGGACAACACTTGCCAATCTGCCAAACCATGCCCTAGGTGGTTGCTTGAGGCCATTAAGTGAATTTTTAAGTGGACATACTTTGGTTGGGTTGAAACTTTTCTTGTATCCAGGAGAATTTTCATGTTAACTTCTTCTTCTAGATCTCCATTTAGAAAAATATTTTTAATATCTAGTTGTTGAAGATACCTATCAAGATTAACTGCAAGGGACATAATGATCCTTATGATGTTGATTTCGGCCACCGGTGCAAACGTTTCATAGTAGTCAATCCCATAAGACTGGGTGAATCCCTTGGCTACTAGTGTGGCTTTCAATATCTCATTACTCTCATCTACATTATGTTTTATTGTAAATATCCACTTACATCCAACAGCAAAAATTCGTTTTTCCACTAGGTAGATAGATCTGTCACTTTGCACGTACAATTTTTCTCAAGGAAATGTATTTCTTCTCGTACAACTTTCCTCCAGCTAGGTGTTTCAATGCTTCATCAATGTTCCTTGGAATTTGAACATTATCTAGGATGGACACAAAGGCACGATAGGACTTAGATAAATTGTTATACGAGACATAATTCCATATGGGATGCATGGTGCAACTTTTGACTCTTTTCCTTGCTGCAATTGGCAAATTCGAATCATTAACTTCGGCTTCCAATGTACTCTTATCTTCATTTATGAGTTGTTCAGGACTTGGAACCGGTTCAGACACTGGAAGGACTTGGCCTCTTTGAGTATCTACCCTCTCAACTTGTTTATTTCTCCTTATAGGTGAGGAGTCGGTCACTAACAATCGAAAGTGTTGGAGGTTCAGATGCAGGTGTTGAAAGTTTAGGTGGAGATTCAAGAATATAGGTTGACGAACAAGATATGGAGGAAGTTTCTAAGGTTGTTTCAAGGGTAGATGACCACAATTGGCTGTTACTCAATTTCTCCCCTTGATAGCCAGTGTTGGTGTAGAACGGAAGGTTTTCAAAGAATGTAACATCCATAGTGTCATATACTCGTTTTATCTCAGGCGAGTAGTACTTGTACCTTTTTTGAGTGGGGGAATATCCCAAGAAGATGCATTTGTAGGCACGGGGGTCTAACTTGCCATGATGTGAGGGATAAATGTGGACGAATGAACTACACCCAAAAACTTTTTTTTTGAAACGGAGACTTTTATTAAGAGAAGAAAATAAGTACAATGAAAACAAAGAAGAAAAAAAAACCCAAAAAAACCAAACAAGGAAAACCCGAAACAAACAAAGAATAGCAAAACCAGATACAAGACCAAAGCAAAACAAGGAAACAAAAGCCCACCAAAGACGATAGACAATGACAAAATAAGTTGAGGGAAAGCCTCCCAGCTAAGAAGAAGTTGCTGAAGAGAGTAGCCTTCAAATGGTTTGGAAGAAACAACCCACAAGGAGGATTGAAGCCAAGCAGCTTCATATCTTGATTGCCATGGATGAAAAATGTGAAGATTATTTCCCCACCAGATCTTGTACAACAAACTTTTGACAGCATCAATCCATAGGAACTGAGCCTTCTTGTTTTTAGAGGGACCAAGCAAGAGCTGAATGACATTTTGTTTAACACACTATTTTTGAAGGTTCAAGGAAGGCTGAAAGATCCCAGAAGCCGAAACCAATATGAGGCTTAGAAAGAGCTAGAGAATCAAATATGGAGATCGGTCTTAGTTGGAGCAAAAAACAAGGGACAAATGGATGGGTGAAGAAGATAATTATGAAGCTTTTGTTGCAGTACTTCTGATGTATTAAGTTTGCCAAAGATTAATATCCAAACAAAGATATTGATCTTTTAAAGGCTCATGGATTTCCGCATGATCTTGTGAACATCCTTTTCAATTGGGGGGTAAGCACTTAAAAAGGCAGAAGCTGATTTTACTGAGAAAACTTTTGAGGGTTTGAAGGACCATAACATTTTATCTTGGGAATTATCAAGGGTCTTAGAGACAAGAATAGCCAGAATCTCAACAAAACTAGAGATTTTGTCATCTTTCAAATGCCTACGGAAATCTAGTTGCCAAGAATAGGTGATCTTATCCCAAAATGATGCAGTAAAAACGCCTTGGAAACCGAGACTTTAAAGGCTCAACTCCAACCCAGACCTTGTGTTAGAATAGACATCTTCTACCATTTCCAATTTCCAAGGAAGTACTCACTTGAAGAGGAAGATAAACGTTGATGGAGGCGGAGGGAAGTGAAGAGGAAGGTTGATGGAGGCAGGGACGTGGAAAGTTCGTTATCAAGTTGCAGGATGAGAGCTGAAGGGTGAAAGAAAATGAGGGATGAAGAGGGAGAAAAGTATATTTAACGGAAAAGTGGCCACATTTAACCGCAAGGACTATTTAAGTTTTCTGGGACTAAAAATGGACATTTTAAAGTTGAGGGACCACGAGTCTAGGAAACAAAATGGTTAAAATCAGAAGTTCTCAGATTGTTAGGTATCTTACTCATTTCACCTGCAAACTCAGTAACCTGCATAACCAACCAGAATATAGGAATAAAACCACTGTTATATTGGAATTCTCCAACATATAGTTATATCATGCTCATGCATTAATCTTAATAAACCAACAGTACCAACAATAAGAAAGAAAAAGATAACTCCACTGAGAGACTGTAAACTCTCTTCTCATGCCACACAACTCCACATAAAAACCTCCCTCCCTTTATGTACCCTTCCTCCTTTCCAAAATCGTACGGCTCAAACTCTCATGCGCCCACTTTCTAACTGTCTCTCGTGTTATTTCCTATTTTACCCTTCCTCACGTAAGTATGTATAGTTGGGGGTACCAAATAGTTTGAGCTATCATTTTCGGAAAGCTGAATCGCTTGTTCTAAGGATTATAGACGATGATCCAAATTGAAACTTAATATTTATGAATAATTTATGATAAAGTGGTACTTGTGAATTGAAAATTTTATCCAGAGATAAGAAAATGTTAGGATGTGAATACTATATAGTATGTTTATCTAAAATTATAATGGTGATGACACTATTGAAAGATACCAAAGTGAAATTAGGAGTTAAAAACTTTATCCAAACATTTGACATTGATTAATAAGAGATCTTTGCTCTAACTACTTTAAATAAATATACCAAAGTTTTATTTTTTCTTGTTATTAATTTAAATGGATGTCCACCAACTTGATGTGAACAATACTTGGCTCAATGATGTAGATGTTTATGATCTTACTATAGGGTGAGAGAAGGAACTCAAAAGTAAAATAAGTTGGTAGTGTCTGGCATAATGTTTTAAAAAGCACTAGTTGCACCTTGCCTCGATTAGGCATGGCGCCTTCTGTTAAGCCCATGAGGTGCATGCCTTGTGGACTTTTGTTTTATACCATTTTAGGTAAAAAAACATGTGTTTACTATTTTTTTTCAGAATCATGTCTCCTTACTAGGTCATTCATAGCGTGGCATAACTGATTCAAGATATTTCAATTCCTTAAATAACTTAATTCTTCAACTAAGCAAGATAGCATCCACTTTCTTTTTTCTGTAGTTACACATTCTCTATGTCTCCGTTCACACCATCGCCTGTGAGTTATTCTTCACAATACTATGTTCATAAAGGAGGACATGGAGTACGCTTCTTTTTGGGACAGGATCACCTTGTCTTCCTGGTTTTTAGAAGAAATTTGAAAGATGAAGAAATAAATGATTATGTTGATATCATTGGCCTCCTTGCCCCCATCTGTTTGAGCTCAGAAAAAGATAAGTTCTCTTGGTCTTTAGAGTTCTCGGGCGCATATTCAGTGAAATCAGCTTCAAATTTTCTTGGGGCTTGCCCTCAAATCGACAAAGATCTTTTTAAGGCTACTTGGAAGTACAAAAACCCGAAAAAAAGTGAATATCTTCATTTAGATACTGGTTTTCGGTAGATTAAATATTACTGATATGTTACAAAGAAAGCTTCATAGTCTCTGCCTACAGCCATCCATCTGTCCATTATGTGCAGCCTCTGAAGAAACAAACTCTCATGTTTTATTCCTATGCTCATACTCCATGTCCTGTTGGTGGGGTTTGCTTAGCTCTTTTAATATCCCATGGGTATTCTGCAACAAATCTTCTACAAATGTAAAGCAGCTGCTTGTGGGCCCTAATCTTAAGTCTTAACAAAAAGGGCAGATTCTTGTGGATTAACGCAGTTAAAAGAGTGTTATACGAGCTATGATGAGAGCGAAATCTGCAAATCTTCCAAGATCATCACTTCCCTTGGCAATCAAGACTTGAATCGGCTAAGATTAATTCAGGACTATGGGCGGTTTCTTCAAAAGCTTTTGCTCATTACTCCATCCAACATTTAGTTCTCAACTTTGAAGCATTTGTTTAATCCTTTTGTTCGGTTTTATGTCTTCCCTTCCTTAGGCTTGATATTTGGCCCGATATTTGTCTAATTTCGGGTTCTTTGTTCCTGTTTTATTTTGTTCTTTTGCTGTTTTTTATTGTACAGTTTTTTCACCTCTTTTCAATAAAATTTGTCTCCGTTCAAAAAGAAAAAAACTATGTTCAAAGGTTAATAGTTGAATCGTATGTATGTTTTATATGTTATTCTTCTTTAAAACTTCATTTGTAGAAAGAAGTGAAGGTTAATAGTTGAACCTTATGTATATTTTATTTATTATTCTTGGTTAAAATTTTATTTCTTTCCATGAAAGTGTTTATTGTGTATATACACATCTTTTTAGTTTTTTTATATTGCGACGTAAGTGAAAAAGTCCGCACCTTGTGCATCAGGCTCTAGACGGCCATTGGGCTATAGTCACCTTGAGATTATTTGAGGTGCCTCCAATTAAATATCCTCACACAGAGAATTGTATAAATTGTGCCTTTCATCTCCCTATCCTTGATTCCTTGTTATTCCGAGTTTTTGCAATGAAAAAGGTTTACTAAGACACTTGTACCGGGAAGTAAAAACTTTTAAATTAGAGAATTGTTACTTGAGTGTGTGACAGAAATGATTTGTACTTGTGGAGTAAAATTTTTTAAATAAACTTCTGTTATTTTTTTGGTTTATCTCAGACTAGCTTAGGGGCAATATACTTACGTGTGTGGCAGCATGGGTTCGAGTACCCCACCTCCCATTGTTGTTGAATTAAAAAAAAAATCAGGATATTAAAGTTTCCAACCTTAGTTGTATATGGTCAAAATGGGTCAGTTGATCCAAAATCTTTACTATGGCTTAGCTGCTTGCTGCTAATTAAAGGTCAACACAGGTAGTTTTGCTATTTTTTTTGGATGAGAAACTATTTCATTATAGCTATGGCTTAGTTTTGCTATTAATGTTATTATGCTTTTTATTCACTCCTAATAACTAGTTGTACACATAAATCTCTATTGTGTTTTAAAGTTTTCCGTTTTACAGTAAATAATTCAGTCACCTGCTGCTCTTTTTTTTTTTTTTTGAAAGTAGTCACCTGCTTTTGTTGTTATTCAACCATCAGTTCTTTGTTCTTCGAGTTATCATGATTCTGATGTTTATAGGTCTAATTAGCACTCCTGCTGAGATAAAGCAAGGATTTAAGAGAGCATTTTCTGGTCCATGGCCTCAAAAGCTACGCTACCAGGTAAATAATCTCTCTCTTGGTTGTTTAACTACATGCATAGCTGAACTCGGACCAAGACTAGATTCTGAACTTGTCTATCTATCTTTCTACGTTGAGAAATGCATGACTTGCATGATTTGCTAACTCATGTCTACAAAGATTGTAGTGTTTGGTTGCTTGTAGGTTTACTTGATATACTTTTGAACTAGAATATAGTTTAGTGAGGATAGGGTTTAAGTAGATGATATTTTCTCCTTTGGCAAAATGCAACTCTTGAGTCATGTTAAACCACCAATCAACTCAAAAGCTTAAGCTGATTGGTTGAGGTAAATTTAATTTTATTAATCAATACTCTCCCTCCGTGTGGGCTTAAAATTTTGAGAAATGCACTACATGTGAATTTTAATTTTAATTGTGAAGGAAAACGACTTGACAAGGTCTTGAACTATGCATCTCATGCCCTGATACCATGTTGAATTATGTTAAACTATTAATCAACCCAAAAACTTATGTTGATGAGTTGGGATAAGTTTAATTATATTACCAACATCTACAAACCATTTTCATTCCGTAGATAATCGTTCCCCTTCATGGTTTAATGTTGTGTACTATTGCGGGTGATATGGCCTGAAGCAATTGGCGTGATTTGGATATTGAGAGTGGAGATAGTGAAAAGGTGATTGAATTATCTTGTTAGTTACCTGTTCAAGCTCCTTGTCAAGATGATTTCTTTTATAATGTTTCTTCGCCCTTAATTACATATACGAAAGATTTCCTTTGTAATCTATATATTCTTTGGGGCTTGGCCCTCCTTTTCAATCCCAATTCCTCTTCATTGTCCTCATCAGTCATCATCGCTAACCACCTGAATAGTTGGTGTTCAGACTCTAGAAGATGTGTCAGTTGTCGGTGATTTTCCATTAGATCTTGTGTACTTTATATGGGTTCTTTAACACTACTAGCACGAGCTACATCTTGTCATGAGAGGTCATCATTATAAAAAAACTAGTTTGTTATCAACAATACCTTTGTCGTTTTCTTCTTCAACGATTCCGGACCAACCATTCATTATTCTCATCAATATGATCCAAAGAAATTGGATCAAGTTGGTCCTTTAAATCCAGATATTCCCTTTTAAGTACGTTGTTAGATTTTATATAAATCGAATCATTTAAATACTTTTTCTCTTTTTCGAATGAATATACGAAATTATTAACCAACATAGGGTTAAAAGTGTTGATTTATTTGATTTTATTCTTTCCTTGTATATTCATTCCATATGTATTTTTCCTTATAATGCAATTTTCTTATAGTGTATACATGCCTTGTTTTAAGAATTGGGCTTCGCCTATTTAAGAATGAACATTGTAACTATTTATTTTTTTATAAACAAGACACCAATCCTTCATTGAGTAAATCAAGAGAAAGTTTTCCAGAGACAAGAATAGAGAAAATAAAGAAACTGAAGTAAAAAGAGATGCTACAAATAGAGACAAAGTCATCACAAGGAACATTGTAACTATTGACATATTTAAAATGAAATAAATCATATTTCTATTCTCCCAGAATCGACAAAAAATGAACTGCCTCTTCACTACATTAGAAATGTAGTGTATTTCCAGCATTCTTGCTACTCCATATTCTTGATTCAGCCTGTATTTCCTCAATAAATCACTCCCCTCTCACCTTGATTCAGACAAAAAGTCGCTACTGTATTTCTAGCATTCTTGCTACTCCATATTCTCAGTTCTTGCTATAAACCTTTATTATCCTCCTTATTTTCAGCATGACAGTTTGTTGTAGTTTTTATTTTCTATAATGCTTTCCTTGAGCTAATTCTTATTGAGGAAATGCTACCCATCGTTGGTTGTGTACTATATTTGTAGGGAGATGGAAGGCCATTTTGGAAACTTGTCGTTTCAGAAGCCACTGGTTGTGCTGATGATACTTACTTTGAAGAAGTCTATCAGGTGATGCTCTTAATTTTTTAATAATCTTTCAAGTATTATTTCGATGGTCATTTCTT
>JBBMEG010000009.1:7969567-7989551 GCA_037832605.1 Cyclanthera cordifolia | reverse complement strand
TGTTAGAATACTTTTTTAACACACACCAAAAAAAAAAAAAAAAAAAAAAAAAAAAAAAAAAAACACACACAACAAAATAAAGAAAAAAAAAAAATTTCACGTTTTTAAATCTAATATGTACTCCAATTTTAAAAATAGACGCATTAATTCCCAAAACCAAATCATTAGATAGGAGTGGGGGACAAAGAGTATTACTACTCTCAAATAGAATAAGAGCTAAATACCGACTTCTTTAGTTATTGTTTAATTAAAAATTTTATTATTAGACATGATTAAATTTCAAATTAATTATCATGAATTAACTAAATGATCAAAGAAATTTCAATCAATTAAATATATTATAAATTTAACTTTCACCGTTGTTCCATTTTTATCCTTGATTAACTTTCAAAAGTTTAATTCTAGTGCTTGAACTTTCATTTTGGTTCTTCAACTTCAAGTTTTGTTTCATTTTTTTCCCTAATTTTTTAAAAGACCAATTATACTTTCTAAACTTTGAGAGTTGTTCTATTTTGGTCCCTAAAAAAAAAAAAAAAGTTTAAAATCAATCTATAGTTCTTTATAAAACTTAGCATCCTCCTCTATAAATTTTAAAATTTTCTTTACATTTTATCAATTAATATTGACTTAAATTTTACGATAAGGACAAATGTTATGTTTTTTTCAAAGTTTAAGAATTAAAATTGGACTTTTGAAAATTTAGAGACAAAAATAAAGCATATGCGAAAGTTGAGGGACCAAAATTATATTTTACCCTTTAATTTATTATTTGTCATATACTTAAAAGTTAATTTACGTAAAAGTAATTAACATGGGTACCAAAATTGATATGACACATAAAAAAAAAAAAAAAACTGCATGTTCATACAATTCTATAATTTTATTTTTGTGTGTACATTATATATATGTGAATTTAAAATTAATTTTGAATAGATCTATCATGATTCTGTCTGGTTGATTACCAAAGAAAAAGTTGTTAAAGTTACAATTTTTTATTTCAAATTAGCAAATCACAGGAAAATGAGATACCATGCACAATTGGAACATTAAATTTCTTTGAGATATACATATTAAACTCTTCTTTTTTTTTTTCCTCAACCTAGGGTTAATATCAACCCCCTTCAAGTTAATGTTGCTCTTAGAAATAATTGCTAGCTCACTGATCCGAGCCCTTAGTTTAATTTCAGGGGCTTCAAAGATTTCCATAACCCTTTTCCAAATCAAATAGGTAGCATTGGTATATCAGAAGGCAACTCTTCTTTTGGGTTCGTTTTAAAATAATCGTTACAGAGTTGTATTTCAATTATTGGTATGATATTTTCCACTTTTGTTATACACTCTCATGACTTTATCTTTTATTTCGCTCAAAATATCCTATTATCATCTTTTATATACTAATGAATTTTTACTCTTCTAACCAATGTACGTATGATTATTTTATTTGAATTTCAAGATATCGTTGCCCATGTGAACCTTATTCTTGCCTTGATATTCAAAACGTACACATAAATTGCTCAAGTTGTTGGTGAGATGATTGGTAGCTTTGTAACGTGGATATACTAATTGGAGTTTTGATTGTAAACAGAGAAAATGGATAATCCATTTTGATCATACATCACAATAGGTATAGGAGTGAGACATGTTTCACTATCGAAAGGCAAGATGAATGTTGTTGGGTGTGTTGCCGGGATTATTCGATATTAACATCTATTTGTAGTATCTATTTGTAGTATGATCATCAAATCTTATAGTGTTGGCATTGTAACTTGATTCTATTGTTCCAATTTTGAGCAACTTTTTCTATCTGATTCGAACGACTTGATTTTCGTTGTTGGAATGCGATTGCTACCAAAAGTTATTTTTTTCAATGGTTTCATCGTTTTGTGTTATTTCAGTTCAACACCACCTTCACGGGTTCGATCCGTGAAATCGGTATTTACTTAATAACTGTGTAAGCACACAAAAATAAATAAATATATTTCAAAGAATTTTGGAGATGGAAAAAAAAAATACCAAACTTATTCTATTTAATTAAACCAAACTTATTCAAACGAGTTTAATTAGTTTAACCTAACAAAACCTTCCAATTGAGTTAAATTTATTAATTTCTTATAATCGTTGATTTTATTTTTTCCTAAGAATTTGAAACTCTAATTTTTAAATCGAAAATACAAATAAATTACTACTAGAATTAGATTGGACATAAATCTCCCACCATTCAAGCAGGTCATGGATGAATTAATTATTATAATTATTTAAAAGGATGCTTCATTACTTAAACATAAAAACCATTTAGAGCCTAGCCTTCTCTAATTGATGAAAATCCACCAACCCAAATCAGAATCAATAGAAAAGAGAACTTACCAACACATGGAATTCAAGAACTCTATATGCTTTGTCAACCCCACGATGATCGAATTTTATATTGTTTTTATAGAGTAATCATTGAATTAATTATTTTCTTTATTCATAAGACAAAGAACATTAATTTCTAAAATATCCTTAAGGTTGGATGACACATGGGAAGATACTCCAAATCATAAATACAAATAAATCGTGCAACTAAATGAATCAAGTTGGCCAATATATTTTGAAAGTGATATCGTTTGAAGGGAAAGTCAAGCGATGAAAAAGTTGAGCAGTGCCCAACGTTGCATCTAAGCTATGTAAATCAATATATCAAATACTTTTCAACATTCAATCCATTTCAATGGAAATGGTGGGTGACATAATCATTTAGTATTAATACTGTTCAATACTAAGATTATGAGTCGATCTTACATTTATCCTAACTCGCATTATAATAATATGTTCTCAAACATCGTTTATGATTTCCTACCATTCCGTTCATCAGCATAATCCTCCGTAGCACATCCCGCCAACAGAAAAAAAAAAAAAAAAGAAAGAAAGAAAGAAGAGAAAAGTCATACAGAGATAGAATCAATACAGCGACAATTAACACACCAACGAGATATAGCCTATAAACATACGCCCCCACTTCAAATTCCTCTTTTTTGGACTCGGCTCCTCCACCCAGGTTCACTTTCTATCTCTCAAATCCTCAACCCCCTTTTTTGGATTCTGCCTGTAGATTCATTGTTTTGTTATGGGTTGTCGATGTTTTTCCTGTTTTGATTCTTTTTTTGAAATGGAATTACACAAGGGTGCATTTTTCTTTTTCGGGGGTTTGGGTTTCTTTTGGGAGATGGAACATTGATGAGTCGTTTTTGGATCTTAGGGTTGTGTTTTGTTGGTTGGTTTTAGAGGAGTTTGTTGTTGTTCGCGGGGTTCTTTCTTTGCTGCTCTCGGGATTTACTCGTTCGTGAAAATTGTTGTAATCTTGTGGGGTTGGTTTGAAATGTTTGTATATTTTAATGACGTTTTGGATTAGAGATAGTTTCTGTTGTTTTTGGTTTTCCTCTTTTGCCATTTTTGTTTCTTTCATCCTTGGAGAGTTGGAAAGGGATTGAATTATGGAAATTTTAGTCAAAAGGACGGAATGAATGAATATCCTTGAAATTTTTTCTTTTTTGAAACGGGAAATCGAAACTTCACTCCATTATACCCAGGTAATAAAGCCCATCTTTAGGTCAGACACCGGAAGATATCGAAAGAATGGAGAATAGGTGTCTATAAATTAATGTTACAGACACATCTCGAATTTGAAACGTTGAAAGAGCACATCTTCAAAACCTAAGCTTTCAACTATTGTGCCACCCCTCGGGGACGAATTGTATATCCTTGAATTAAAAAGGGAATTCTTTTATTGTTTTTAACTAGATTTATTCTTGGATGGTGTTAGACGAGAATTAGTCCTTAGATAACTCAGTCAGTTTCTCAATACAATTCCAAGAATTCTGGTTTAGGTAGCTTATTGTATTTGTTTTTATCCTCAACAGGATCCATTCTCAGGCAGTTTCTTTAGGTGGTGGTTCACTTGGCCGTTTGTACTGCAAATAATGAGTTTTGCTGGATCTTCTGTTGCTTCTGGTCAGTGTAGTTATCGCTCTTTATTCTCCTTTCGATTAGTTTTTTTGTTTGATTTTAAGGTGTTTTATTCTATTGCATATTTCCTTCATTCTTATATGGATTCTTAAAGTTTTCTGTTTCGATTCGCTAAACTTCATTCTTTAAGAGATGCTAGTTTGTGGAAGCTTGAACTTCCTTGCTTGATTTTATCATAGTTTCTTTCAGGTGGTAAAGCTGCCAGAAAGGCAATTGAGTTTGGTAAAACCTACGTCGTGAGGCCTAAGGGAAGACACCAAGCTACTGTTGTTTGGCTTCATGGCCTTGGTGATAATGGCTCAAGGTATTCTTTCTTTCATTTTCTTACTTTCTTTAAAATTGTTCTTATAGTGCAAAAAAGAAAAAATCTATAGTATTATCTGCAAGCAGAACATTCTACTCGTCTTTTCTCTAGCATTTCAGTTACATAGTGTTCATGTATTCACGTTTCGCTACTTATTGTCTTGATGTCAACTGCCTTATATTTTTTATCAGAGAATATATTAATTCAACATTTTCTCCCCATTGTGTTGGAAGGAAGACTGAATGTTTGAACTTTCACCATCCTGCTTCAATTGTAAAAGAAATGGTTAGGTTGTTCTGATTGCATGATGAAGTTTATGTGATTTGTTTTGTGGTTTCCTGGTTGGTGGTTAAGATAGTCTTTTGGTATATGCAAGCCAAGCTTGAGTAAAAGAAATAGAAGGATTTTATATTTGTAGAAGGCACGAGAAGAGTTTCTTGACCTTATTCTTTAAAGTTTCAGTTTGGTCTAGTTGGAGCTTTTTAGATAAAAACGTGCTAATTACTCTCGTATTTGTAACCTCTTTTGGCTGGGATTTGGATCGTGTTGTATCTCCTGCTTTCTTGAACCTTAAGGTGCTATCCAATTTCCATTGTCTTTTCTGATTCAGTTAGTTTGAAATCGTTTCTTATCCGAAAATATATGACAAATGTTTCAGTTGTTTCCTTCAAGAAAAAACTAACAGTGCAGATGTTAGAAGATAAAAACCTTGTCTTAGCTCTGTATCCTGTTTCTTTCGAAGTCACCTAGATGCTGTACAACACACTCCCATGGGTTTGCAGAAGCAGCCTGATGCTGTACAACACACTCCCATGGGTTTGGAGACGCAGCCTGTTGGGAGCTATGAAGGACTAACACTTCAAAATAGGGAAAAAATCCGTGTCGGACACACATTCTTCTCAACACTTCTCGGACACGTGTCTTACACGCCATTTTACGTGTCCTTATTTTATTTTTTTTAATAATTGGACACTCTTTAAACACACCTCGGACACACATTGGACACATCTTGTAAACATTTGTGGTCTTTGAGCCCAAATGTTAAAGGCTCAAATCCAAAATATTAATGTTATAGTTAACTCAATTATATAAAATAAATAAATAGGTAAAAGAAAAACGAAAAAAGTCATTTCTCATTTATCACCAAAAACCAACCACCTTTTCTTCTTCTTCATGAAAATATCCGTATTCATCTTCTAAAATACTCGTTTTCCGCACCTCCACGTGGCATGGCTAATCGATGCCCATTGTAATTAACCTGATATTATATTCTTTTTAGTAGAGTACATTTAGTATTTTATGCTAAATTTACATATTTACTAAAAAAATCAAACGTATCTTCGCCGTATCCGTATCCAAATTTTTTAGAAAATGGCATATCGCCGTGTCTTGTTGTGTCTGTATCCGTGCCCGTGCTTCATAAGTTGGGAGAGGGAGGGATCATATTTTGTTGTTTCCCATTCAATGTGATCAACAATTATTTTTGTACACATGCACACCAAGTTTTTATCAATTGGAACTTTTTTTTGGCCATTATCCATGCATATTTTTTGTCACTTGTAGAGGTTGATGAATGGTATGATGGAGTTTCTTTTCCTTAAGTTGGAAGTATCATTATTGTTGAAGAGACTTCATAATTTGACGTTAGTCCATTCAAGTTAACCTTGTGAAACTTTTAATCTAAAACTGTATTTATTGTATCCCTTGCATCAGTATGATTCATGAAAGTGCTGAGGATACTTCCTCCTGATTGATTCGTATTTGAAACTTTAACCGACGCACTTCAAGATTATTTTGAGGATAAGATATACAAAAAATATGAAGTGAAAAATTAAATGTACCATTTTGTTAGAAACGCTTTGCCATTTATTCGTATCGTATCCAATAGAGTCCCATGTTTAGAAATGTTTTGATTTTGTTTGACAGCTGGTCGCAGCTCTTGGAGACTCTTCCCTTACCAAATGTAAGAATATAAAGCTTATCAAAGTATTTAGAAGCATTTATATAGCTCTTCCAATTTTATTGTATTGGGTTTTTGCAACTTCTTTGAAAAACAATAGTAAAAGATTGACGAAAAATAAACCATTGTTGGTAGATCAAAATGTTTCCTTAGTGTTGATGTATAAAATTGTTGGACTACTGACAGATTAAATGGATATGTCCGACTGCACCTACTCGACCAATAGCTTTATTTGGTGGCTTTCCTTCCACTGCATGTAAGCTTACTGAAATCCCTTTTTCTTTAATTATTCGCAGTCGGCTCAAACTGGGATAGCTATGCTGCATAAACTAACTGTTATTTATGTATTTTACAATACCAAGGGCATCAAGGTTGATAATCTTACCTAGTCTTACATGAAAATATCCTTTTGCTCCCTCGGAGACTTGAAGTAGAAAATTTATTGAAAGAAACTATTAAAAAGTGTGGACATCTATCTTATTAATGCTTGGAGGGCTCTTCACTTTTCCAATGTAGGATAATGAGATCCTCAACACGCCCCTTCAAGATGGTCCCTCTTTTGAGTTCACCATCTTGAAGCAGGGTCCAGTACCCATTTGAGTTTATGAGCTATGATACCATATTAGATAGTATGTTGTTTCATCTCATAATCAATTGACTATGAGAAGATTAGCTTACCTTGTCTTGTAAATACTTGGAAAACTCTCCACTTTTCCAATGTGGGATAATGAGATCCTCAACAGAGACAAACTCATTGGACAAACATATATTACAGTGTGAAACAAAAGTTACATTGTGATGTTCTTGTTAAACCAGGGTTTGATGTGGAAGATCTTTCAGAAGATGGCCGAGATGATTTAGAGGGATTGGATGCTTCAGCTGCACACGTTGCATATTTGTTATCAACTGAGCCAGCTGACAGTATGTTTCTCTCTGGGTGATCATCAATCCGTTGCTTTCCTTTGATTCTATGATGGATCGTCAATATCATAGTGATTAGGTCACTTAATCTGCTATCCCTTTTTTGCTCTGGCGTAATACTGCTGTAATTTTTTTACAGTTAAGCTTGGTGTAGGAGGGTTCAGTATGGGAGCGGCTACTGCGCTGTATTCCGCAACCTGCCATTCACTGGGAAAGTATGAGAACGGAAATCCTTATCCAGCCAATTTGAATGCAGTTGTTGGGCTTAGTGGCTGGCTTCCATGTTCAAAGTTGGCTTCTTAATTTTGTAATCTGGACAGCCTTTGATTCTTTTACACTCAATCTGATGAGGCTTCATTTAACGAGAGTTATCCTGGTGATTCCAGGACTTTGAAAAACAAGATGGAGGAGGTGAAAGCCAGTAACAGTGGAGCCGGATCATTGCCTGTTATGCTTTGTCATGGAAAAGGTATTTATGAGTTTTTAATTGTTTGCGCAGAAGTATCCTTAATGGCCTCGTTGGTAGAGGCTTGGGGTCTCTAAGGTATGCATCTAGGAGATCCGAGGTTCAAAACCCATAAGTTAGCTTAATTGTTAAATTTCTTGTTGTACCTCGAGCGTGAGTGCCTTCGAATATGTAGTGAGACATGCTATGTGCTTGTGCTGAATATTACTATACAAATTTTAATTTTCCAATCCATGTGAACTCACAATCGCTTAGTCATAATCTGGTGCTTTATATCAATTAAACTATGCTCTTGATGACTTATGTTTTATATCATTTAAAATAGGCTTTTGTTGGTTTATGTTTTCATGTTAAGTATGATTAATTGCTAAGAAGGGATATGCCTGACCTAGGGATGGACGTAGTTACCTCGGGTACAATGAAGTAAAGTTTCGATTTCTCGATTAAAAAAAAAAAAAAAAAGCTGAGAAGTGATACAATTTACTCTATACGTATGCCATAGCCTATTGTTAATATGTAAGTATTGATCTGATAGGACTGAACATGTAATATTTTAGATAGATCTATTAGGTGTTGTCACGTAGAGCGATGGATTAATATCTTGGTGCAATTGTATACAATGAAAGGATGAAAATAGAGTCTGAGATATTAGTATTCTTACTGTTGTTTGTATGAACTCCCCAAGTCCCAGCTAAATGCAACTTAGGCTTCAAAATGTTGGATTCTGATAATGGTTTGGCATGAATCTCCTTGCAGTTGATGATGTGGTTCGTTATAAATTTGGCGATAAATCTTCACAGGCATTACGTTCAAGCGGATTTCAAGATGTTACATTCAAATCGTACAGCACGTAAGTTACAGGAGGCCATAAAGTTCTTAACTTGTGTGTTTTCCACTTCTAAATCGAGTAAAAAACTAACGTGTTCGATATCGACTTATGATTTGTTTGCAGACTTGGCCACCACACTGTTCCTGAAGAGATGGATGAAGTCTGTGCCTGGCTAACTTCAAAGTTGGGGCTATAAGAGGTTAGGAGAGGAATAAGGCATTCAAATTGAACAATCTTTAATGATGTTTTTGACATTCTTTGACCTACAAGTTTATTGGCAACAAATTTGGTGTGCTGTTGTTATTATTCCTTTTGAATCTATATTTGATATGGTTTTACACCAAAATTGACACATGGAATTTGGATTGCTAATTATACACTGGATTGTTACTCTTCACAATGTCATTTTCCAGCATGCTTTGCTTGATGATATCGTTTTTGATATTCTATCACAGATTTGTCTGAAAATTGTGTACCTCAACTTTGTAACTAAAATATGTAGTTAAAATAGCATTGGAGTTCTTTTTTGGTAATCACGAAATCGAAACTTCACTCCACTGACTCGAGGTAATCATGTCCATCTCTAGGTTAGAAAACGGGAGACATCGAAAGAACGAAGAGATAAGCGATGTCTACGAATTAATGTTTGAGTCTCGAACTAAGGACCTAAAAGAGCATTAAAGAATTGAGAGAATAAGTTTAACCGCACAATCAAATATAATAAAATCAGATTTGTTCTTTGAATTCGTTGAGATTTTCGTGACTTGAATACTTATTATTTTTCTTTTCTTGGGCTACAAGTAACTTTTTCTCATACTGGATTTTGACATGTTTACAAAGGAGAATTATTTCGTTAAGTGTTAGCTGACATGCGACTATTTTTATTCGATTGATAACTTTATAACATTTAAAATTCATTATAGATTAATTTAAATTGATTGAACCCAGATTTAAGCCATTATGCTAACCCATGACGCTAACTAAATTTAGTAGTTAACTTCTTATTAGTATCTAGTTGATATCCTGGCTTTAAAAACGACAAGTTCTTAAACTTCAAAAAATATTTGGTTAACTTCTTAATCTGCATGACATTTTTTATTATTCACAAACTTACTGGATAAAAATGGCAAGTTTGAGATTCTATTAAAACATATAATTCAATTTTATATCTAATAAATGGGCTATTATTATTATTATTATTAAGTGATAATATTTTTAAAATTCATTAGTCTCAAAGACAGAAATTGAAATTTCTAGACTATTAAAAGTAAAACGTTTCTAAAAATTCAGGACCAAACAAGAATATAATTTAACCTTTAATATAATATGGAAACAATATTGTAGAGTTGTTTTGCAAATCGAAGCAATATTGTCATCTCTACACTGTTCTGGGTATCAATTAAATCTCGAAAGTAACATTAGCTACTTAATAAAAACAGCATTCTGTTTCCAAACGTTTAATACAAAGAAGATAAGAAGTTTTTTTACTTTTGCAATGGACGCAAGATCATTTGAACGCTTGGGATGAGATTTGCAAGCAATAGAAGATACTGACTGCCTGCTGCTCTTTCACTTGTGAGATTCTTGGATGAAAGCAACATCGGCAGTTCCCGTTGTTAGTGTCAGAGGCCGATTCTCATTATCATCGACGATTTCTGCCGAGCCTCGCCGAGTGTCGAGTGACGGAGCCTCGGAGGCGCATTCTTCCTCTAGAGGAAACAAAAACCCCAAATGGTAATGCTAGTTAAACAACATACTTCATTGGACACGAGTTTTAACAACGTACGCATATAATCAGACTGGAACTTGGAAATCGATTCAAGAAGAAAAATACATTCGAGCAAAGAACCTCAGACCTGAGAATTCGTGGAATTCGGGCAATTGTTTGACTGTAGTTACTTGAAGACTTTCGGGCAGCAAGCAACTGCACAAAGCACCTGAAGTTTTCACCAGAAGAAATTAGCAGAATTTACTTAAACGAGTGGAGAAACCGAGCTTGACATCAAATGAGTTAAGACGAACAGCAACTAAACTATTCTCATAAGACAAACTGCAAACCGCTTGACTCTAAAATATTTGGAGGTTAAGAGAACCCAGAAAAAAATAATTTTTAAAGAAATGATCACCATGAATTGAATTCATAACCTTTTGATCCCTCAAGGCCCTCTTGACCCGGTAGGCCAACCCATGATATGGTTAAAACTAAAACTCATCGTAGTAAAGACTGAGAATGCATCAATGGAGGAACAAATAATTATCATTTGAGTTACAAATAACTTCAATACAAGATTTTATTTTTGTCTTTTTAATATCAATGAGTGTTTGGGCCAACTTACGCAACACTTCAACTATTATCACTAGACACTGCATAATCCTACAACATTTGGATGTCACGAAAATCCATAGGACATTAAATAATTGGAAGGCAGATCAATCAACCAGAGTTTTAGATATCTACTTTAAAGCGGAAATTATAAATTGTGCAAATAAGTATCAAAATATTTAGAACGCAGATAAATCAACCACAATCTTAGATATCTATTTTAAAGCGCAAAGTATGCAAATACGAAATAACGAAGTTTCTATTCAAGATTTCAGATGAAAGTATAATTAAGTGGCTCCCTTTGAAAAGGATATGCATATAGGTCTCCAAATAAGGTCTTTCTCTACATTTCAATGCCATCTACATAATGGATGAGAATATAACATACTATTTTGAAGAAAGAAAAAATATGAATGCAAAGGGAGCGAACAATGGCGTGCTGGATAAAATCGAAAACAGCTCAACGGAGAAAACTTACCCATCTGCGCAAGCCGATTAACCCATCCAGGTATTCTTTTCCCGGTCAATCTGTTTGAGATATCATCAGTAAAATGATTACAATTCTTGGTAATAAGATGATACGTATCTCCATGATATTCAGAGGCAACATTTTCAATAAACATTCTGAATTCAGAGGGAGGCATATTGAATTTTCCCAACGTGACAGAGCATCGGTATATAAAACCTGGACAGCTCCTTGGTTCTACTTCAAAAACTCCACTAGCGGGAAAGTCGTGAGCCCCGAACCCATACTCTTTACCGTGTACTGTGTGCAACATGAAAGTCACTTGAATGAATTCACACATTAGGTTAACAAAATCAAGATAGCATTGAATTGATAATTATAAGCTTATAATCTATAATTTTGTGTGCAAAAAGATGCCAATCCAGGGTAACCCCTACATAAATTACAATTTTACATCAGTTGGCAGCCTTCTGCCCATCAGAAAAGGCTTCAATCAGACATGCCATTGAAATAACTTAACCACATGATGATCAGAACAAAACCTCTCTTATCTCTAAAACACACAAAAACACCAACAAAGAAAATCAAGAGATCCTGTTAATCTGCACAAACACATTGTCATTCAAATATTCAAATGCTAACCAGAGAACAAAACAAGATCTACACCATCAAGAAGATCGAACAGGTCGTGCTTAGCCTAAAAACAACTCACATTACAAGTTATTACTCGAATTTGGAGTTTCGCTCCTCTAAATCCAGGGGCAACCACGCTCGTTTCTAGGTCTGGCATTGGGAGTCAAGTTGGAAACAGAGGCAAATTTGGAGTTGTCTGAGAAATTAATCCCCACAACCGTTTCAAAGATTCAAATAATTCAATGGAAACACCAAGAAAATGTTTTGCTATAACTGGTTGAAAGTGTTCCACATCAACATATCCACAGCCAGCTTCAGATCAACCAATCCAGACCATGAAAGATCTTTCTTTCAACCCAAAACATCCATCAACACAATATGTCTGAGTTCAATAATCCCTTATTTCCGTACTAAAGTTTCAATTCAGTTCCATACTAAACCAAATAGTTCAAAAAATCCAAAACAAAAGAAACGATTTCAGCAATTTCTCGTCAGAGGCATTTTAACAAACACAAAGGGTGCACAGAAATCAAACAAAATGGAAAAAGGGAAAATCACCTTCAATACCCGAATGAAAAATCCCAAAACCAAACCAATAAGAATAATTGTTTGCAGGGGTGAGATCATAAACGTTCAACACCACCTGGGTCTCGAATTTCTCGTTCCAATCTGCACTAACGGGGGCCGTTTTCGAGGTGCTCTCTGCTCCCATCTTCAATTGTCGTTTTTTTTTTTTTTTTTTTTTTTTGATTTTGAATGTTCCCAAATGAATCTGAATTTGAAAATCTAAAAAAACCCCTTTAACTTTCACTTTTTCCTCGATCGGAGAAAAAAGAAAGAATAAAAGGAAAAAATTAGGGTCGATGTTGAAGGAAAAATGAAAAAGATTTACGAATTTCGAAGAAATGTAAACAGAAACTTCAATAATATAAAAGTGGTCATTGAGAACGAGGAGGATACACGTAAAGGTGGGCTCCAAAACGGTCGATTTGGAGCAAACACAAATTTAGCTGCCATCTTAGAACTCAACTATTTTTTTTATTTTTTTTTTTTTTAATAGAGCCAATTTAACCATAACTCCCAAAGAAGGGACCACATACTCCACCTCTCCATCGTAAGTTA
Organism: Cyclanthera cordifolia; assembly: GCA_037832605.1. Lineage (NCBI taxonomy): Eukaryota > Viridiplantae > Streptophyta > Magnoliopsida > Cucurbitales > Cucurbitaceae > Cyclanthera > Cyclanthera cordifolia. The sequence goes on along the minus strand of JBBMEG010000009.1, from coordinate 7,976,522 downwards.
GAGCGTGACCAAGTGACCAAGCAAATGGAAAGAAATGAAGACATGATCTTATTCTCATTAGAGAATCCAACCTTCAAAATAATAGACACTTTAGCTGTAATATCGAAAAATTGATGACTCATTTTCTTATTTGGTGTAATCCAGTTCAACATCATGATCACATGTTTCATTCGGCTCTCATTTATTTGAGAGCAATAATGCCTTATCTGCAGGGTTTGTGGTCTCCACCTTAATTTGTACTAAAAAAAACTTTAATTATAATCAGATATCCATTTCAATAGTCATTGTATTTTTAGGTTAAGTTAACTGAAAGAGAATAATAAATTAACGAGTATTAAGATATGCGCTCATGATCAACAGGTCACTAGTTTAAATTCATACTCGTAATTGTCTGATTCTTGTAAAACTTAATAAAACTAAATAAAGTTACAAATTAAAAAAAATCATAGAAATAAATTTTATAGATTTTTTTTTTTAATGGGTCTTGCATGTGGTGAAGTTATGACGAGTAGGAATTGGTAATTTGATTGTTGCAATTTATTAAAGTTGTTACATGTGGGAAAACCCTTGATTGGTGGGTAGGAATTAACTTTAATCACAGTGTGAAGATTGTCCCATGCAATATCCTAAGAAACTCTCAAATGCATAAATAGATCTTTTCAAGCTTTAAAAGTGGAAATAAAGAGGAACATAAACTCTTGTGATTATGAAACTGGTGTTATATAAATTTAGTTTTGATAATATATTCTTGTATAAACTACACTCTTTTAACTTTTAAGTGTCATTAAACTCATAATCGATACACTCAAAATCCAAACGACGAACCATTATGAAAATAGTCTTCAGAATTCAAGAAATTAAATTTTCAATGCTGTCATCTACTAACCGATGATTTTCTATGAGTTGTTTTGACATTCAAATATTTATGTAAGTTAATTCTCTCATTAATGAATATTGAAAAGAAAAAAGGTTGTTAAAATTATGAGTCAAACACTTTCATAATGGTGCGTTGGTTTCATTATTTGATATAATCCAGTTCAACACCCAGTGATCATAGGTTCGATTCGAGAGATCGGTATTTAACTTTCATTTATTTAAGAATAATGGTGCTAGAGTTCGTGATCTCCTACCCCAATTTGTACTAAAAAAAATACTTTCATAATGATACTTTATTATTATTATTATTATTATTTTAATCGGTATTTGACTCTCAATTTAGTTGAGAGCTGTAGTTCCTTGTAGGCAGAGTTTGTTGTCCCCCTTCCCAATTTGTACTCGAAAAATAAATAGATAACTTAAAAAGTTACGGATAATAAAAAGATTTACATTTAGATTTTCAATTTTAAAGCTTTTCTTAATTATTGAATATCCGGACAACGTAAATGCATCTCAATTAGGAGTTTTCATTCAATCAATTGGTTTGCTTATAAATAACATCAGTTAAATCAATCAATTAAATCCTTTAATTCATTTGATTATTATTTTTATGAAAAAACATATTAATTATACAATTTTTATTAAAATTTGAAAATTAATTTTAAAAATTGAACCAATCAAATAATTTTTAGAAACACAACTAAATTAAAATTAAAATTAATTTTACAATAATTTAAAGTGAAATCTAACTAATTATATGAAAATATTAATTATTATTTAAAGAAAATTTTAAATAACCAACCAATTTTCGGTTATATATTTCTCTAACTGAGATCAACACCGACCAACAAGACATCATCATTAAACTTCTACTATATTCATGAAATAATCAATGATTTCATTCTACTATATTCATGAAATAATAAGTGATTTCACTTTTACTAATATTCATGAAATCAGTAAGGTGTGCGCAAGGCGATACTCTCTTTGATAACTTCAAAGCGAGAGACGATCAAAAGGGCAAAGTCTGAGTGAACAGAGGCGCAACAAATAAATGAATAACTAAATAATATATTTAACATAAATTGACTAATTAAACCTATTTTTATTACCATAAAAGTTCAGATTTATACAAAATAATACTAAAAAGTAAAAAAATAAAAGAACAATCACAAAAATTATGTTATTATAAAATATTCCACGTACATATTAAATTATTATTTGTATAAACACAGGGTTCTGTGTTATTTTTGTGAGTATTAAGTTAGCATATTGATAAATAAATAAATCTTTAAGATATGCACCTTGGCATGAGGCAATGCGATGCAAGGTACAAAAAGGGGCGAGGAAAGGTGAAGGCTTCGACTTTTTTAGAGGCACAATATTATCTCTGTGCAAGGCGATAGCCATAGGCGAGGAAAGCTTGAAAACACTGAAAATAAGATTTGATCTAATAACATTTGATTCTCAACAAGAAACATATAAGACTAATTCTAAAGTAGGTAGCCACAACCAATTGAATCATAATTTCCTAGTTTTTCAAGGTTTTAGGTCAACTCCAAGGCGCATTTAGCTAACAGATAGCATTTGTATAGCTTCATGTAGCTTAGAGCAGCAGTATGAACTGACGTTTAATTTGTGAATTTACTAGTTCGATAATATCCAACAATCCAATGCTTAAAAAAAGGGGTTTCTAGCAGTTAAGTAGTAATGATGGAACCTTCTTTTTTTGTGTGTTTTTTTGTTGAGGCCGGATACCCATTAAGCTGACAGAGAAAATGATTGATCCAGAAACCTTCGATTGAGTTCACCACTTCCTGTGAAATGAAAGCAATTTTATTGAAAGTTGAATATATATATTATATATAAGGAGAAATTAAATTGAAACTGCAACAACATATGTAGAGAGTACGAGAAGCTGCCAAAGAAAGACATTAAATGACTCGAGGTCCAGTAGATTACAAGATTCGAACCAGAATTTGATTCAGAATCAATGGAACATATGATAAAGGTATAAGCAGCAAGGAACAGCCTCCATCTTTCTTTTCGCTTTAAAGATCAAAAGGGCAACAGACAGTAACCATGAAATTGCTATCTGCTGCCTCACATTTAAGCATCAAGGTGCACTATCTGGTGTTGTCTGTCTCTGTATGCGCTCGTGATGCCTCAACGAACCTGATCCATCATCCGAAGAATCATTATCTTCATCTCTAAGAGATGATCCTATTTCACCATCATAACTCTCTCCCCAGAGCCTGGTTGTTCTCCTCCTATAACTTGGTTGGCCTCGAGCTCTAGATACATTTGACCAACTGCTGCTCCTTCTAATGGATTCAGGTCTAAAAACTCGAATAAGGAAAAAAACTGTGAGCCAACCCCCATCATCAATGGGCAAAATACTATCATCAACCCTGTCTTCTCCAAATGATGATTGTAGTGTGCTAAGAAGGTCTCCCAGGTCCCTTTGTCGCTCAAGTCTTCTCCAATCATGCTGTCGTTCCGGGTCTACTTCTGACGGACGCACAAGAGGATGCTCCTTCCTTGCATGCTTTCTAATATCAGGATAGGTTCCACTGAAGTTACATGTCTCACAGGAACAGCTTCTTGATTTTGCATTCATAAACTCACGAGCATGATCATCGACAACCCACTTTTTTATTCTCCCTCGGCACAAAGGGCATACTAGTTTTGGCTGCATCTGATTCTCACACGATGAAGGCTGCACAGTACGTTGAATCCCTTCACTATGTTCATCTGGCATATCATCAATCACAGACTCAGAATCCATTGTCGGGGAAGAGTTTACCGTAGGAAGCTCAATGTCTCCCTCCACTGGCATTATTGCTGAAGTTTCTGAAAACAATTTGCAGAATTGATCTAGGCAATTTGAGTGGCGACGGCTAGTATTACACATGTAAGGACGACATCCCTTTTCGTGTGATGAACATATAAGTAGAACTGCGTTGTGGGGATGTTCCATGCAAACAGGGCATCTGACGTCTTCCCACTCTCTCAAATTATCCTCACTTCCTGAGGGTAGTTTAGGAGAGGATCGTCTAGCACGACTAGAGCTGCAACTGAATGGAGATGCTCTATACCTATCATGAGATGCAGAACGATCTCTTCTCTCCTTTGGCATGATGAATCTTCTAGAGTAGAAAATAGAGCTCAGAAGTGCTGAGAAATCCTAACCAGGCAATAGTAGAAATGAAACTATAAGAGATCAATTCTAACCTCATCAATTACACCCTATTTGCATAATACAAAATAAGATGCAGTCCATACGGTTGTGCCCATAACGAGTCTACATCAATGCTTCTTAAGTAAAACAAGGTGATTAAATTAGAAAATTTGAAAGAAAAAAAAAAAGAAACATTTAAAAAGAAAAAAGAATAATCAGTCTCAAAAGAGCAACAATTACAATCTAACGATTCCTCATTTGAAGCAGACGAGCTGTTTGCTGTAAGTCGAGAACCTATTCTTTTCAAACAGAAAGATAACATGAAACAATATTAATAATGATGGTTGAAAATAACAGAACCAATCCAAAAAAATTCCATATACTAAATTAATAAAGGCTGCCTTCTCATATCAGCCATTATAATACAGAATAGCATAGTTTGATATAAATTGTGTAGAACTGTACCGAGAAATTTTTTCTCCTTTCATCATCTTGACGAAAAGCTAGTCTCTTGTTGGTTTTATATATATATAGAATCATCATAATGCTAGTTTTTCCTGAAGAAACCATAGTAGCAGGCTCGAACCAACTATTTTTAGATAATACAATCTAAAAAGCACGGGACTAATGCAATCGAAACCAAATAACCAGTCCTATAAAATACAATATGCTCATAAATCTCATTACAACAACAAGAACACAGTTGCAAGTATTTTGAACATAACGTCTCCCATTTCCAGAACAAAAAGGTCGATAAAAAATCAAAACAAAATCATCTTCAAAACACCAAACCAACCCTCAAAACGCAATCCAATCTCCAGCCGGAGCCAAACCACCAGCAGCTCAACATACATGCAATTTCACAACCATAAGTCCGTCTCAAGTGTACTTAAACCATCAACCATCCCCTCAAGACCACGAATTCAAAGGGGGAAATGATAATCGGGGAAAAATCGGACGGAAACCAATTGATTACAGAAAGATCAACTCAAAGCTTAAGAATCAAGAATCGGGAGCAAGGATGAAGAGGGTAAGAGCATAGAATTACCAAAGAGAAAACGGAAAACGGGAATTGGAATCGTCGAAGAGTTGTCAGTGAAGAGATAATGGATTCATCAATTCGATTCGTGAAGAATGAAGGAGATGAATTGCTCAGACGATCGAAGCTCGATCTAGGGCAGCTTCAGCATCATCGAGAAAGAAAGGACAGGGGAAGCGGCTAGGGCTATATATAAACAAATGGATGCTTACATGGAACCGACGTGTATTATGATTCGAATTTGCTATTCAAGACTTTTACTTTTACTTTAATTTCTTTTGTCTTATTCATTTCGTATTATGTATTTTGAGTTTTATTTTATTTTCTTTTTCTTTTTCAAGTAACACAATTTAATTATAAAAAAAAAAAAAATAGAGAAGGAAATATCGACCTTACATGAAGAAGCTCTCAAATAATAAGAAGGAAAAGTATCAATTTTTAAAATTAAATACATGATATAGAGTTGAATTAAATTACAACCAATCAATAAAATCAACATTAATAGTTAAAAGTCATTATTTTTTGAGATTATAATAACCTGATAGAGGTTGGCTATGTCGTTGAGCCACTGTTTTTTTGGCATATTATATTATATTTTGTAGGTAATCATTTTTTTATATACAGTTAATAGTATGTGAAATTGAATATTCATATTTAAATCAATTTGGACAAATATTTAACATTTTAAATAGTATAATTGTACTAAAATTGACATATTTTTCTTTGTTGAAATATAGATCTTACAATCACATTATTCATATTATGAATATTGTAAAATTCTCTATAAATATATGATTTTTGAAATGGATCTAAACTTTTTTTATTAGATATTTATTTTGAGTTTAATAAACTTTAATTATATTATATACGATATCATCATGATCTATTCTGAAAAAAATTAGCATTTAGATGAATGATATGATGTATAAGAAGCTAATAAAGTCACTAATCTTGTGTAAACGTAGACTCAATTAAGGTAGAAAACTCAATCCCCTCGTTTCAGTTTGGGAGTCTTCATCTCTCATGTTCACGTCATTTGAGAAGTCCGTTCGAGTACGAGTCTCTTGACGAGAGAAGCATTTATGGATAAAACACCGTATCCATATATCTGTTTGAATCTCTATAAAGTATTTAGATTAATAATTGTAATAGTTATTATTTTATATGATTAGAAATGAGAAATTATATTGAATAGTTTTAAAAAAAAGAATTATAGTGATAATTTAATTTGATGAGATTATTTAATGATTGATTATAAAGCATTATAATAATTTTATAAAAACTTGAAACAAAATACCTAATTTTTTTTCTTTAAGCTGTTCAATTTCGAAAAAAGTACTTTACTTACTTTTTGTTTTAAAAAAATGGGTATTTAACGTGGATATTCAATTTGAATATAATTATTATATATTCATCCCAAATTGATTTTAATTGCAAATGTATTATTTTTATATTTTAAATGTCATTTTCTTCAACCTCAAGCCCTAAATTTTTTTTTTCTTCCGCACAAATCGGAGAAGATGACCGCCACAACCATAGAAGATTGTTGCGATCGGCCGGAGAATATGGCCGCGAACGGCCGGAAATATAGCCGCGAACGGCCGGAGAAGGTGGCCGCGAACCGCCGGAAAATATGGCCGCGAACCGCCGGAGATGATGACCGCGAATCTCCTTGATTTGCTCTTAAAATTTCTCCCAATGATGGCAGCTACAAAAAACCCTAAAACCATAAGTTTCTGAGTGGTAGAAGATAAAAAAATACATTGATAATACCAATACGTACAATACGTAGGTAATACTATTATATAATACTTTTTTGTTACTTTTATAATACCGATAGTTGATACTGTATTACATAG
>JBBMEG010000009.1:7943105-7958374 GCA_037832605.1 Cyclanthera cordifolia | reverse complement strand
TCTTTTAAATATTTTTTTAAGTGTTTAGAATGTATATATGATGGTATAAATTAAAGTTGAATAGCGAACGAAAGTTATTATATTCAAATGTATAAAATTAAAAATAAATAACAAAAATATATTTGAATTAAAAATAAAAAATAACAATCCAATTGCTCAAACACATAGGGTTAAACGAGACAATAGATTCACAAATCCAAAAAATTTGGTTAACCCAAAAAAATTCTTTTAATCCAACCCTAGGTTAGCTCGTTAGTATGGAAAATGAACCAAAAAAAATAAAAAAAATAAAGTACTAAGTTTAATGATATAATATCATTTTTTTTTTAAGTTTAAAATACTAATTAAACAACAATTGCCATAAAGAAAAAAAAACAAAATCGAAGGCGATGGTGGAATCAAAGTAGAATTTGAAGATGAACTTGCATATGCATGCATATAAATTATGCAATGAGAGGGCCAGAAAGAAAGGAAGATGGGAGGGGGTGAAATGAGATGATGAATCTAAGGAGTGCCCATTCTTTTTAAATGAATTATTGAAGGAAAAGGAATTTGGGAGTATGATGGATGTGCACTTAATATAGGAATAGAATCTAATGGTGGAAATTATAATTATAAATAACCCAACAAAATTTTTAACTTTGTTTTTATTTGACTCTTTTTATTGTAAAAAGGGTTTTGACCCACATAATGAAATGAAATGAAACTACATGGGGAAGGCTTATTTGGCCAAGTTGGAGCAAACAAAGGCATCTCACCTATATAAGATATTTGTTTGCTTGCTTTGTTGGTGTGCAGCTAGCTAGCTAGCTACCACTTCTAACATAAACCCCTATCTAACATACACCCATCATTATTGCAATAATTTTTTTTCTCCTATAACAAAATTATTAAACTTTTATTTGATATGTATGAATCAATTAACTGACACATCAACTAATTTCAAGACCCAAAAATTCATATGAAATTAATTCTTGAGTAAATGATCTCTTAATTACTTACGACATTACTTCCAGGCTAGTTTGATTAAATATACATTAGACAGAAAAAATTTCTACAATTTTAATTAGGTTAAATTATAAATTTAGTTGATTTCAACAAAGTAAGAATTTAGTCTTGTTGTTTGAAAATGTAGATTTTAGTTCCTATAGTTCGAAGAAATAGAATTTAGCCCATATGATTTGATAAAATATAAACAATAGTTCATGTTATTCGTAAATCGTTGACGAAGTATGTAAATGTGATGTATGAATTTTTTTTTTCAATATCTCACACTCTCATCGTTAAACACAAAAATAACAATCTTCTACGTATTTTATTCACCAACAATTACGAACAACTGATTATTTTTAAAATAAAATTTTATCCAACATTAGGGACTAAATTCTAATTATTCAAATAAATTGTAGATTTTTTAAATCATATGGACTAAAGTCTAGATTTTGAAACACTAAATTCTAACCGTCACCAAATCATAGAGACTAAATTTATAATTTACCCTTTTAATTATTAAGAAACTCTCCATCTTCATACAAGATTTAACTAAAATAAAAAAAAATAATAATAATAATAATAACAAATCTGTAACTTTAAACTGTTAAATGACCAAAAGAAAAAATATCATTGATGAGTTTCAAACCTGAAATCTTGAGGAGAGCACAATTTCAAAATCCAAACCTTTAACCATTGCACCACCTCATAAACACTTGAGCTATTGTTCTGGTTGACAACAGAAAAAAGTGTTAAATATGCACAATTCAAAAACTAGAGTTACGATCTAAGTTCAATTAATATGGATCATTTCAGATTTTTAATTTTACATGTTTTCTTAACATACAATTGAAGATTAAACGTTTGTTATGTGAATTAGTCAAAATACATAATCTAGTAAGAATACTAACAGATATCTAAAAATAAAATAAAATCCATATTAAAACTTATATATACTCCAAAACGAATTTAAACTTGACATCTAAAAGCATCTGAAGACACAAAAATAAAGTATTAGACAAAAGACAAAAGCACAATGATTGGAATATTGATTTAAAATACTCGTATGATTGAACAATGTATCTTTCCCTCTTTTTTTTTTTTCTTTTTTTTTTTTTTTTGTCTTTTTTGTTTAGGGCAGTTCACAAAACATGTGAAATGTACCTTTCCGAACAAACTGGTGCTACTCAGAGAAATCAGTATAATATGTGAAGTTTTAAGAAAGTATACTCAAAACATTTTCTATGTTAAGAATAAAAAGGTAATCAAGATATACACATCTTTAACCCATCACTTTCTCAAAAGTGAATTATTAATTTATTATACCTATCTTTATATATAAACACACAAAAATGTGTAGATGGATAGAACTTCACCCCTATCCTCCATATTTTGTGTGTAAATATTACATATATTTACAAATGAACAACTATCTCAAACACTCACGTTTGATTTTTTGTTTTGTAAAGGAGTTAAAAATGAACATTTACAACTCTTTCTCAAAAAAAATCACATACAACAAAAAAAAATGACATTCAAACGAATTATTGTAATCACTTAAAATAACTACTCATTTTTAATAATTAAAAAATAACTTCTCATTTCAAAACTTCTCATTGTAACTTTTCTACATAATCTACATTCAAATGAGTAATTACTATAACCACAATTTCTAACAACTCAAAACAACTCTTCACTTTAATCATTAAAAATAACTCCTCAAACAACTTCATCCAAACACCACTACTAAGGAGATCTTTCTTTAAATCGGTTTGGGGCGCAAGAAGTCAAATCTTTTTATTTATTATTATTATAATCTTTGTACCACCATTCTTAGTTCTTAGTTAGGGAGTGATTGGATTTGGAGGAGAGGAGGAGAGGAAATCTATATTTGTTTTTAATACATCATAACCTCTTCACAACTCTTCCCCGACCTCTCAACAACAACTTCTCTCCAAGATCTCATCAAATCAAATAATAATTTTTAAATCAAACTTCACTTAAAATAAACATCTTCTCTCTAAAACACCAATCCCCAAACAAATACTTCATATCCTCAAATTACTCAATTTCCTCTTCTCCCTCCATTTCCTTTCATCTCCTCTCATCAACCCCAAAATCCAATCACCCCTAGGGATCTTTCTTCGCATTTTGACTATTATTAGCTTGTTAAAATAAAATCCAATTCTTGACCTCTAGACTTAACCTATGATGGTAAAATTCAATAATTATGGAAAACTCTAAAATGCATACATATTTCCTTTCCTACTATAGTATGCCTACAACAACGAAGTGCTACATGGAAAATAAAATCTACTGCTAATAAAATTGTCATCTCAAACTCCATTCACATGTTTTTAACTAGAAAGATTTTCCAAATAACTCTACCTAATATTTTCTATATAAGTAGTTAGTACATGAAATATATCGAGACTGTTTACAAATCTAGACAGCTAATTAATGCATGGAATATATTGTATGAAAATTCCCCCATCACTCAGTAGACAGGGAATTTGATAATCTCCAAATTTTGGAGGTGATCATTCCCACTCTTAGCATCTCAAACTCAAACCAAACACTTCCATAAAGAAGCTTAACTGCATAATTATCATTTTTTATAACCCAGGAATCAGATCTTTGCCCCCACTAAATACATGGGCATTTGCACCCTTCTAAATCTAACCCTAAAAAATAACAAGAGATTTTACAATTAAGTTTACTTATAAGTTTTAGACTTAGAGACTTCCAAAAGAGCCTAACTTAGAGAAGAGAAAGCTGCTCCTTAAGGACTACATAGTTATGAAAATTAAAACAACTTAATCTAAATGCAGAGAGAAAAGAAAGAAAACTAAAAATTTTCAACTTTTGGAATCGCATCACGAGGAAACCATCTGCGTAAAGGTAAGAAAGAGAATAAAAGAAAAATGGACCCCTACGCTATGAGAACTTGGCCAACTATATAAACCCCCCCGCTCCACCAATAAACAAAATCAACAATCTCCCAATCCTAACAAAATTTAAATCCTCTTCCACCAATTCAATTCACTAAATACCCAACAGAACCCTTCAGTTTGGGTCTTTTTATTTCATCCATCTTCTTTTCTTCATCAAAGGTGAGCTTTCCTACCTCGGTATTCTACAATTTTATCTCTCTCGAAATCCAAAATTTTCCTTACTAGAAAAAGAGGGAAAAAAGCTTTTAGGATTCGAGCTTTAAAAAAATGGTTGGCTAGCTAACAACTGGGCCTTCTTTTTGTACTCCAGTTGCACTCATAAAAGCTTGACCAATAGGTGAAGATTATGACAGAATTTGAGCCCATAAAGTAGTTTTTTTTTTATATGTTTAACACTCAACTTATGGGCTATTTGATTTTGATATATAGAGAAGGGAATGAGCTGGTCAGCAGGAGACTGGATATGCAACGTTTGCCAGAATGTAAATTTCAAGAAAAGAGAAGCATGCCATCGTTGTGGTTACCCCAAGTATGGAGGCCCAGACCCTTCAACTTACAGTTATAACAAGACGGAGGTATTGGCTGGTGACTGGCACTGCACCACTGTCGGTTGCGGAGCTCACAATTTCGCCAGCCGCCCGAACTGCTTTAGATGTGGTGCATTTAAGTCCGTCTATCCTGGTGATTATGGCGCCTACATGATAGGTTCTGATCAGTATGGATCTGATGCAAACATCCCGCCAGGATGGAAATCTGGAGATTGGATTTGCCCTAGGTATATATACAGTAAAAACTTTAGAGTAAAAGATCGATAAAATGATTAAAGCTGATAATATCTTTCAAGCTAATATTGCATGTTCTGAAGGAGAATTGAATACAGATGGATAGGATCTGCATAAGTTCACTCCTGCATTATTTTCAGTTAGAGAACTTCAAAATCCTTACTCAAAATTAAGATCATGCTGAAAACATTTGTACAGAATGGGATGCGGAGTACATAATTATGCTAGCAGGATGGAGTGTTTTAAATGCAAAACACCAAGAGATTTCGGTAAGTTTATATCAATTAGAATAATTCCACACTTTATTATTTGTCCCTGAAAAAGTGGTTGATGAAACTAACCACTCGATGGGGTTGGTCACTTGGGTCTGTAAGACAATTTTGGGTGCTCTCTATCTTTCAGGTGGTGCAGCTTAAAGCGGGAAGGAATTGGGAGGCTCTCCTTATGCGATAATATCGTCTTCTAGGCATCTGATCCCTATCCAAATGCTGTCTTTTTCTTTTCTTTCTTTTTTTCCTTTTTTTAATAACTAACAATAATAATGTTGAGCTCTTAGAATGTTCCTCAATGTAGATATCATGGTTGAAAGCACATTTCCCCGCTCTAACATTGCAATATAGCTCTCTATTTTCTCTCCCTTTCTCTCTAATGGGTGGGTATCTGAATACTGTGTTTGGGAGGTGGACCTCTCCCATGGAATTGGAATGTCAATGGTTTACTTTATAAACACAGAATCAAATTGAATTGGAAACTGTTAAGGCTTGGACTTATGTCAGCAACAGCATAGAAAGCTTTTACATTGAACCAGGTTGAAAGGTTAAACAAGCGGAAAAACTAATGGAAGGGAACTGAAGGGGGAGAGTTGGCGGGGTGTTGATTAAGATCCTGAATCTGTATAGGAATAGTAAGTTTCTAAGAAGATAGACTCAACTTTCAGCTCAATAATTATAGACCTTTAAGCATCAAATCTCAAAGAAATAAATTCTAATTTATAAAAATAGATAAGAACCTGATGCCCCACTTCAACGGACATTAATGGAAACATCCAGCTTCTAGTAATATTATTAGGCTCAAATTGTGAGTCAAACTTAAACACAACTCTGATTGGTGGCAGCGAAGAAGATTTTGTGTTCCCTAGAAAAGAGTCCAATATCTAAAGCATCTTTGCATGTTAATTATATAATATAACCAGTTTAATTTTCTAATTAGGCTATTCTACTTACTTTGTAGATTCCAATTAACATATATCATGAAAAATTTCTTGGCTCAACTTGTTCCCCAAACCTTCACCAGAATAGATCCAAAATACACATTACTACTGACAGTCTCTAGACACATATTTGAGAAATAAAAATATGTAACCTAACTTCATAAAATCGAAATAATCTCATTCATAATGCGCTGGAATGAAAATAATGTCAAAAGTTCTGTGTACGAATACTGAATGGCGTAGTTCTAAATTTGATTTCAAATCGTCTCTTACATTAGTTTCCCGCTTTCGATTTCCATTGGTAAATCTTCGATCTCAGTGCAAGCAAGAGCCGTCGCCATCGCCTCGAAACAACTGGATCATCTGTAAAATACAACAATACGATATGATTCAGAATCGCCTTTCCAACAATAATAATAATATAAGCGTACTCATAGTCAGAGAAAATAGATACGTGAGCGTTTTCCAATACACGCATTGGCTACCATACACAGGCTAGGGCATATTAGCACCGGTAGCGATTTCTTCTCTCAGCCGTGCGCAGAATCCATTTGGCGTCGCCTGTAAATGCAGATGATTAAGAGTTTCATACGAAACGAGAGGAAATTGATTGGAAAGAGAAGAAATGTCGGTAAGGTTGAACATAGAAGTAATTTTGTTGGAACTTGCTTGTGCCCTAAATCGTAAAGGAGAAAATTCAGTTACCGCCTTCGAGAAATATCAACTGGTTCGTCAACTTCGTGAATCCGCCGCTTCTGAAGTAAAAATGATGACAAGAATGGCGGAGCTTCTTTTTTTAAATAAATCATTTTATATTTATTGCGTCTTTCTTTCTTTTTATTTTATTTTATTATTTTTTTTATTGTCGATATTGAATTGGGTAGAATTTTCATAAATAATAAAAAGTAAAAAAAAAATCATTAGTTTTTTAATTAAAAAATATGACAGATTGATTCAATTCTAAAAATTTTGCTAAAATTATAGTAAGACTAGAGTTTACTACTTACAACAAATTCTATTGAATTAAAACATTTTGATTTTGATTATTAGAATAATTTATGCTGATTTAATTAGTAGAGGCGGAAATTCAAAATCACGACTTCTAAGTCACGAGGTTAATACTCATGTTATCGAATTATTTGTTCTTGATGGTTTATCACTCATAATTAAATGTCATCAAGTGTGTATTCGTGACCAATAAATCTTCAATTAATCTTATGACAAATGTAATTGAACTAAGAATAAATTAATATACAAACAACGACAAAGATGTCGTAGTTTTGAAATAGTTTCGAATCTTCGCATCCCAATTTTCATAGTCTAAGAAGATTCAATTCTAACAAATTATAAAATAATTAATTTATCAATATATTTTAATTTAAAATTAGTATAGTTAACATTATATTAAACATCTAGCCATATGACTAAAATAGAGCACGGTTGTGTAATATTATGAATAAAATTATTTATTTTTTTAACATATGAGTCAGATATAAATTTATACCATAAACTTAAATCCTCAGATATAAATTTATGTCATAATTCTTACCTTCCATCATAAAAACTAAATTCTTAATTTTATATTTATTAAAAATAAATAAATTCACATCACAATAATCAATTTATGAATATCTTGAAATTTAAAATTCAACACTAAATTAAATATTAACGATTTTGTTGAAATATAATGAGTAAATTATTCTATTTTCCAATGTAGGGTCAAATTAGACCCTAAATAAATAAAAAAACTAAATTCATATTATTTTTAAAATTAAATTATATAATATTAAATAAAACTTCAACAAGAAAGTCAAAGGTTGGCGCACATTTAACTTGAGCTTAAATGAAATCGTATTGTAAAAAAAAAAAAAAAAAAAAGAGAAAGAAAGAAAGAACATCAATGCTAAAAAACTAGGAGGTCACGAATTCGAATCACCTATATTTGTTTCCGACACAAAAGTCTTAGTTGAGCTATTGGAGTTAACGACTGTATGAATTCTCCTATTGATGTTCTTACCGGTTGTGAGTGGTGTTACTCAAATTTAAAATGGTAGTTACTTTTCAATTATGAGTGTTTTCTTTAACACCTCTGCCAAACATGATTTAAACGTAAATTAAGAGAGTAACCTTTCCATGCCCTTAGTTTCTACCATATCCCTCCGTCCAAAAAGACTATATATAACACGTACTACTACATCCCGAATAAGAAGGAAAAAAAGGAAAACAGAATTTTGAAATCTTCTTGAATTTCTGATGGCAAGTGGCGCAAGAACGATCCTCACAGTATCAAGATCGACCTGTCGACTACTTCGTCTTCCTCCTTCATCGTCCATTACTCGACATTGCTCAACGCGCCCACTTTCAGGTGCCAATTCGAATCCCAATTCTCATTCTCCCACAAACAGAATCCCCATTTCTTCAACCCTAACCTCCACGTCTAATTTTCAGTCCCATGCCTTCGCACGGAACCCTATAAGATCCAAAACCCCCAAGCCTGATAATCGCCTTTCGTCCAATTCCTCGCTTGAATCGCTCAAATCGAAGCTTCTGGCGAAAACCCCTCTGCTCTCTTCCCCTGATTTCAAAATCTTGCCCTTCAAGAAAGGATGGCCGTTGGTTTCTTGCAATGGTGGGAAGGGGAACGGCGATTCAGTGTCTGGTTGGGGTCTGGGTTGGATCAGTTTGGATGATTGCAATGGATTATTGGGATTGACTGGTTTGCGGGTGACTGAAGATTTGTTGGTTTATCTCGGTTCTTCTGTGGAAGACGATGCTGTTTATTGGGCTATTGAATTTTCTGGGGAGGAGAATTTGGAGGTGGAATTGAGTCAAAAAAAGCTTAGTTTTGTGGAGGTTCGAACGCTCATGGTGGCTACGAATTGGCTGGATTCGGGGGCAATGGGACAGTTGGCTATTGCTGGTCATGTGAGTGTTCGAAATTGGACTGTGATATCTCTTTGGGTTTTTTTTTTTTTCTAATCTGAAGTATGAACGTCTTTTTGTCTTTGTTACCTCACTTTCCTGTTAATTGAATTAGTTTTAATCTTTTCAATCCACTGAACTAAGCGAGACTCTTTTAAGGGGTGTATAGGACATAGAGCACGAGAATGATGGAAGAATAGGAAGCGAATGATTATCCGTGTTTAAGGTGAATTGAATAGTTATGGGAAAATTCTTACCATGTGTTTGGAGTATAAATAACGATTATGACTCTTGAAAATAAAAGTGAAGATGAGAAAAATGAAAAATGGTTACGGGAAGAATGAAAAGTTGTTACGAAGGGATTTTGGTTATTGGGAGAATGAATAGTAATTATAGGGTGAATGAATATTGATTATGAACGTAGATATGAGAATCATTTTTCATAATCATTCTCATTCTCTTTGCTCAAAACAACTTCTAAATATCTTTAGTCTCACACTTCAATTATTAGTGAGGATAGTCAACCATTTCAATAGTTTAAGTGAACCTAGAAACAAAACCATGAAAGCCCAAGTTTTAAGTGGATAAAAGAATACTATTAACCCTTTTATTTTCTTCATGCTCTCAAGCTCATCATTATCTTGGTCAATCTTGATTTTCTAAAATGTGCTTGAATCTGTTCATACCTTCTTGGTTTTTGGGGTCGATCACTCAGGGAAGGGCATTGCTAGATTGGCATAGAACATCGCGTTTCTGCGGACATTGTGGCGAAAGGACAGTCCCAACAGGAGCTGGCAAGAGAAGGGAATGCTCCAACCAGTCATGCAAATTAAGGATTTTCCCTCGTGTTGATCCAGTAAGATCATAACCCCGTGCTAAGATTACTGAATCGTCGCTGCATAGTGGAGGCCATTTATTAATATTTTCTGCTTGTATGTTTGTTCATTGCAGGTTGCCATCATGTTAGTTATTGACCAGGAGAATGACCGCGCACTCTTAAGCAGGCAGTCGAGATATGTGCCACGAAAATGGAGTTGCTTAGCTGGTTTTATAGAGGTATCTTTCTTTGTCAACAACAAGAATGATAGAAATACATTTGATAGAATGAGGTTTCTTTATTACTTTTACACTTTTGTAGTATGATGATGCCATAGATATTCTTTATTTTAATCTTTCATGAACCGGAGAATTCCATTGATCTTCTTTTTGTAACTTTCATCAGCCTGGAGAAAGTTTGGAAGAAGCTGTGATAAGAGAAACATTGGAAGAGACTGGTATTGAAGTTGAAAAAGTGGTCTATCACAGTTCTCAGCCATGGCCAGGTTTCTTAACCATGCCCCCTTTCACTCTCTATTAAAAAATATGTTGATGCTTTTGAAAGAAAGAAAATAAAAACACTTATTGTCCATTTTTCTCATGGAGATATATATCTCTTATAGGACATCAGTTTGAATCTTCACTTCTGTTTTAAATTGTAATTCTCAAAACATATTTTTACCAATTTTGTGTGTTTTATGTGGTTTGCTCTCAGTTGGACGAGGCACTATGCCGTGTCAATTGATGGTTGGATTTTTTGCATATGCGAAATCGCTTGATATCAAGGTGGATGAGGCTGAGTTGGAAGGTATATTGACCTATGTTCACATATCAGTTCAATAGGTTTGGAATGTGATTCAAATCTGTCAATCTAGCTGCCCCGCAAGGTCGTGTATGGGTTAATAGGAAGTTTCTTTAGTCAATGTTAGATCATGTTATGTGCACCTTAACTGTTTTCATGAGATAATCTATCTACCGTTAATTCCTAATAGATGAATCCATGTATTGAACTCGTAATCTTTTAGTTTTTCAAATATTCTTTTAGCCACCTGGTCCTATGAAAGTTAAAAGTCGATCATTTAGAAATTAGGGGTTTAGATATATATATATATATATTATAGATTTTGAGAATAATAGTTTGATATGAACCTGAATATTTATTAACGAACCATTACGAATACACAATAACCCAAGTCGTTCGAGGTACTTTTGGACCCTCCCTAATCTTAAGAATACTCGAGCCCGATCACATTACAATTCATTTTTCCCTTCTTTCACTAATCATGGCCCTCCTATTTATAATCCAAATCTCCTAACTAACTTTCTAACTAATTGCCATAAGTCCTTTTATTTTTTGTAATAGTCCTAAGGCCCTAAACACCTATCATAGTTTCGGTGAAATCACACCTGTATAATTGTCTTCCATTTACTATTATTTATTTTATTTTTTTTGAAATAACCATTTACTATTATTTGTGCTGTAATGCTTCCGTCTCCAGTTTTCTAAGACAATATTCATCTTGGGGTTCTTCGTTAACTTTGAATTTTGAAGCTGAATTGGTTGAAACTTTTTGTACAGACGCACAATGGCACAACAGAGAAGATGTGAAAAAAGCTTTGAAATTAAGTGAATACGAGAAGACGCAACGATCTGCAGCAGCCAAAGTCGAACAAATGTGCAACGGAGTTGAAAGCAGACATAGCCAGTCTGCAGATTTCAATGCCGAAGATAATGAACTTGCTTCGATGTTCTTTCCTGGCCCTTATGCAATTGCTCATCAACTTATCGCCTCTTGGGCATATCAAGACAGTGGAAAATCAAGCTGAAGCTCATATAAACTAAATCAGCGATGAACATTCCAGGTTGAACTTGATGCAACACCTTGTATAGCTTAGAGTCGTGGCATTCACAGCACACATTCAATTGTTCTATGAGGCACAGTCCTTGTAATTCTTGCTGTCTGAAAATACAATTCAGGTGGATATTCTTCATATTTTTTTTCTTCATGACAGCACCTGTATACTCTGTGAAGAAATAGCATCTATATCTGTAACTAATGATCTGTTCTTGTCATTTGATCATGATTTTACCATGCATGATTTCTCGATAGGATTGTTGAGCATACCGGTATGGCTCTTAATATAGTAATTCTTTTTTTTTTTGCTGGAAAAATAAAAATAATCCTAAGGTTTGAGGTGGCAAATATTCGGAAACTATAAGCGGCTCGACTTGAAAAATTTGATGTAGTGGTTCTTCTTGGTTCTTATTCATGTTTTAAGGTGATGATAATTCATCAACCAAAGGAAAAAAGTTGGCCATCTAATTTTGAGCTATTTCCTAATACACAACACAGTTGATAGCTCCTATTTTATTATCTCTGATTACATATATTATGCAGCTTGTGAATTTCCTGTGGATCTAGACCATTTAATGGCTGCTCTAGCCAACGCATCCATAGGGTTAATACATTTTTTCAAAATGGGATCATCAGGAGGAAGAAGGTTAAGCAATTCATCCGAAGCAAGTATTACCATATTCACACCCCTTATCAAAAGAATATGGATAGCAATTCTCAACAGATTTCTTGCTCCTTCCTGATCCCTTTTGTTCAAAGCTTCAACTGCAGGAACTACTATATGCTTCATGGTTGCTTCGTCTGGCAATACAACATCAAAGCCCTGAAGAAAGAAAGGGAAATCAGAAGAAAATTTTGGATTTTTTTTAATTAAATAGTGTAGAAAAAGCCCTCAAATCACTTCAACAACATTCATTTTAATTATGTTGCAAGATTCCCCATATCTCTGCAAACTCAAACATGGTTTGCGTGCACCTCAATCATTTTTATGAGACGTATTATCTGATCTTATAACATTTAATGTCAATGAAACTTATAAGAAATTAATTCCTAGGTAAGAACCATCATCGATTGAATTCATCATCTCTTATATCTATAGCACTCTCTTTGATTATTAGCTGGTGTTTCTTGTAGCTTTTGGCATCTCTCTTTATTAAGTAAATTAAAGCATCAAGCATTAGTTGAAAATGTATATTTACTAAACCTGATTTTGTAGCCTCGCGTGGTAAAAACCAGTCACTGGTGCTGCATCAGTAGTAAGTAGCCCGATCCGGACATTGCTCCCTGCTTCAAGTGGCTTCAACTTAGCCTCTTTAAGCTCCATTGTAACACAATCCCCCACATGAAGGAAAGGCAATTTGCAGCTCTCAGCTGTGTCACCAAGCCACCCATGTGAAAGATGACAAGGGGTAATCAAGCACCGAGCTCCGGACAGCTCGAGAAATGCCCTTTTCTGCTTCAAATTCTCAATGATAGGAGCCTCACTACAACCATGATGAGAAGAATTTGTGCTTTTCGCAAATCCCGGATCGCTGCAGACAACAAAAGGTATGCTCTCCTGTCCATTCTTCAAACTCCACCACACGAGCTTTTCCAAGAAAAGTAGAGTAGAAATGACCGAAACTCCACCTATAACACCCACAGTATTAGGATGAACAAGAAGGGGTTTATGAATTTGACATTCTAACACAGATTTCCCTGAACTCGATATCTTCATGGATCCAGGTAAGTTCTCATTCTCATCAGTTTGAATAATGGAACAAATCAATACAGATGAAAACGGGTTCATAACTCTCCTTCTAAAACGAGTAATGCTCTTATAGGCATTTCCTCGAACAGGTGCTGGGCAATTCAGAGCATTAAACGGCATAGCCATCATAAGGAGCAAGAATCTCAGAGAAATTCAATCCTGAATCTTACTTTAAGCAGCCATATATCTTCAAAACAGATGATAACTCGATACCCAAATATCTTCCAGGATGAAAATATCAAGAGAATTTCAAATGTCAAAGTTTGTGAAGAAGAATCGAATCTGGATCTCTTCACATTCACATCATTGGATCAACTGAGACAAGAAACAACGATTATTGATGGTACAACATAATTTGTTGGGTACATTTGGAAGGAAGAGAATTAGAGTATCGCAAAAACAGAGTAAGACATGGAAAGAAACTCCTCCAGGATGTGAGGTGGGTGAATTGATTGTGGAAATTAAAGAAGAGTTCAGAATCTTACGCATTATTGATAATCTGTCATTGCAACGCTGTCGACCGTTGAAGAGAAGAATGACAAAAGGGAGGTATGGTCAGTGGGGGCAGAGCTCTCTGCTTACAAATCCCTCCAATCCCCTTCCCACACGATCTTCTATTTCACTTCCAAAATATAAAGTGAAACAAAAACGTCAATTTTTACCAATCAATTTTCACATTAAAGCTTAATAATAATATAAAAAAAACGGTAATTGATATAGGTGTGTTTGTTTCTGGAAGAAAAGAGTGGAATGAAATGGCTAATGATATTTAAATACTTGTTTGAAATTTTATGTTAATAGTGGTCGAAAAATTAATTACTTTTTTGAAATTTTTGTTACTAATAGTTGATTTATAGGTTTGATGTGAGATTTGATGAAGTAGTTTGATAGAGAGTTTGATGAGTGATTCAGAGTGATTGTTTACTTAAAAAACAAACGAGTGGATATTAAGTAGTAGTTTACCACTCTTTTTTACAAAAAAAAAAAAACAATAGCTAACAAAAATCAGTCATATCAGTATATTCTCGAAACTCAAAAATTATGGTTTCGAATCTTTCTCTAGTAGGGATTTTACATAATATAATAATAATAAAAAAAAATTAATGAATAATATTAAAAAAAAAAAAGAAATTGGAGAAAAATAGGATAAAGTCTCATATACACACTCTTCCATCAGTTTTCAGTCCTTAATTAAGATGATAAATTTAATCAAGTAAAATTGAAAAATTTTATATATAAAAAATTCACTAAAATTTACTTTACATGTAATATTTTGCAAAAGTGCTATAATTAAATTACAACGTTCATAAATTGCTATGAAGAGTTTTTTTTTTTTTTTTTTTTTTTTTTTTTGAGTACAAATTAGGGGAGGAGGACTACAAACGTTACATGGAAGGCACTACCTCAAATAAATTGAGAGTCAAATACCGATTTGCAAGATCGAACCGTGACACTGACGTTGAACTAGATTAACACCAAATAATGAAACCATTGCTAAGAAGTCTATAGATCAAAACTTGAACAATTTTGAAAATTCAAGAACTAAAATTGAATACTTAAAAATATTAAACTCTAAAGTGAAACAAAAATAAAAGTGTAAGGACAAACATAATATTTTAACTTAATTTTTAACCATTTAGTTAAGAGTTCTTAGCATATTGAGGGTAAATTGAGAATTGAAAAAAAAAAAAATTGAACCTAACTAGAATTACTTACTAAAGTATGTCCCCCCGCCAACTTACTAAAGTAAGGATCTTGTATTTATATTTTATTGTGATTTTTTTACGTCATTTGTGATATTTATTTAAATATGTATATATTTATAATGTATACTTAAAAAAAAAACTTTCAATAAGATTCTAAATTTGGAGGCTTATATCTATTTAGCTCTTATATCTTTATATTTAAAACATACCACAATAAGTTCTTCGACGTTTTTTCCTATAATATTTAGTGTGTCACGTGAGCCTTCAATATTTATTTTTTTTT
>JBBMEG010000009.1:7909987-7943005 GCA_037832605.1 Cyclanthera cordifolia | reverse complement strand
AATATCTTCCCCAACGCCCTGCACCTGAACTAAACCCCTAAAACTTGTCCCCTTTGGAACCTCAATCTTGACCATACACAATAGTCCCTTCAAACTCCTTAAAACATTGTCCCCTTTGGAACCTCTTAACTCGATCATACTCAATAGTCCCTTCGAATCCCCTAAAGTAGAACGCAATGAACTTATAACCAACAAGAAACAGGAAGTGACCTTCATAACAGGATATTCTTTCGAAACAGGAAACTGAATCTCAACTATCGTGACAATCCTAAATAACAAGAAACCGACCTTAGACAACAACTCGTAGACTTAGAAACAACCTACTAATCACAGAACAATCAACATTCAGAACATGCTCGGAAAATACACAAAACGAACTCAAACATAACAGATACGGCATCTCGAAACATCAGAAAACACATTCACAGTAAAATACGCTACACAATGCTAAACCAATCAATACATGCTCAAGATTACCCACATTGACCCTATACTGGGGAAACAGTCCCTTACCTTGGCCGAAAACCGCTCGGAACGACCCTTGGAACTCGAAGAAAGAACCCCTAATGAATCGTCACCTAAAAAGGGTCATACAGGTCAATCGGGTGAGAATTAGGCTCTAAAAACCTCAAAAACGGACTCGGGACACGGGTTTTACCTTAGAATCGAAGTCCGGGATTTTCCGGTCACCGGAGACGGCGGCGCCGGCGGCGGCGCGTGAAGGACGGCGGCGGCGCGTGGGCTGGCACTCGCCGGCGCGTGACGCGCGTGTGGGAGCAGGCCTGGGCGCGTCAGCAGCAGCTTCGGCGCACGCGGGCGGCTTGGTGGCGAGGCTCGGGAGCGGCTTGGCTCGGCAGCAGGCACGGCTCAGGCTCGGATTGGACGTCGGCTAGGCTCGGCACAAGAAGACAAAACCCGAAGCTGTGAATGGCAACCCCTGAGCGACACGTGGCGGCTTCTGGTTGGTGAACAGAACGGCGGAAGCCGATTGGCGCAGGCGCTGGCGTGCTGCGATTGGCGCAGGCGCTGGCGTGCTGCGATTGGCGCAGGTGGGCGGCGCTGGCGTGGCCAATGGGGAAGTGACGCGTGGCGCGCGGCGACTGGGAGCAGAACGGTGAGCCGTCACTAGTGCAGGCGTGGCGGGTTCTGATTGGCCGACACAACGACGCGTCCTGGTTGGCTGAAGCGTGCGGCGCTGGCGCGCCAAAGGTTGCTTGACGCGTGTCTCCTTCTGGTTGGAGAGACGAACGGCGGCGGTGGCTCTGCACGGATTCCAGCGACGGCTTATAATTTGGTGATGATTGCTTTTATGATTAGGGTTATGAATCCCACACAATCATTGGGTATTTATAGCCCAATGATTGGCTATTTTGGAATCTAGCCTATTTTGTCCTTTTCCCTATTTTGTCTTTTAGCACCAAAATTACCAAACTGCCCATGTTGACCAAAAACTCCTAATTTGACCCGAATTTCGTGAAAAGACCTATTTTCCCTTGCTTTCTTAAGCCCAAAATCAATATCCTAGGGGTATTTTAGTAAATTAAACCCCCGAATTTCCCGAATTAAAATAATAACTTAATTCTTTATTAAATTCCAAAAATTAGGGTTGTTACAATCAATCAAAATTTAAAATCCCAAGAGCCGCTTGGGTGGTGAAGTAGGTCGAGTTTGACCGAACCACTATAAAAATTCTTGTGTCATTTTCTTTAATTCATTTATTTTATTTTATAGTATTTATGCTCAATTTAATTCTTGATCACTTGTTAGATAAAATTTGGTTCTCATAATTTTTATTTATTTTAATAGTTATTTTAGTTATCATAATTTTTATTTGATTTGAAAAAGTTTGATATTTTGTTTTCTTTAGTATATTAAAGGAAAAAAAATTATAAATGTTTTAAAAACCCTATTCACCACCTCCCCTCTAGGATTGTCATCCCAATCCAATAATTGGTATCAGAGCAAGGTTACTCGTTTAAATTTTATTTTTATAACTTTATTGTTTGAGCTTTATGGCAAACCTAGTAGGTAAAGATGTTAATGAAGATAACTTCATCTAGACCTCCTTATTTTGATGAGTCAAATTATTCTTATTGGAAACTTAGAATGCAAATTTATTTAAAATTCAATTGATTATAATATTGTGGTTATATTACAAAAGGTCTAGATATTCCTATGAAAACTGTTAATGATAAAGATGTTTCTAAGTTAGAAGAGGACTATGATGCTAATGATTTGAAAAGGCTTGCTTTTAACGCTAGAACTATGAATTATTTATATTGTGCTTTTAAGTGGTGATGAGTTTAATAGAGTGTCTATGTGTTCTTCGACAAAAGAAATATGGAACATTCTTGAAGTGACCTATGAAGAAACAAATCAAGTCAAAGAAACAAAAATAAACATGCTAGTTCATAATTATGAGTTATTTAAAATGAATGCGAATGAACCTATTACTAATATGTTTACTAGATTTTACTAACATCACAAATTCTTTAAAAGGTCTTGGCAAAAAATATACAATATACGAGAATGTGAGGAAAATTCTTAGGTGTCTACCTAAGAATTGGGAAGCAAAGGTGACCGCTATTCAAGAAGCAAAAGATCTCACCAAAATCTCTTTAGAGGAACTTATTGGCTCACTCATGACACATGAGATTACCATGAACGAGCACATGATAGAGGATGAGTCCAAAAAGAAGAAAAGCATTGCCTTAAAGGTCATCACTTTAGAAGTTGACTCCAAAGATGAGAATGTCCTTGATGAAGATTATATTGCTCATTTTTCATGCAAGTATAAGAATTTCATTAAGAAGCAGAAACAATTCAATAAACATATATCCAACTATAGAGAATCAAAAGGTGAAAATAGCAAAAAGATGCGGTAATATGCTATGAATATAAGAAACCAGGTCATATAAGAACAGATTGTCTTCTACTAAAATCATCCAAGAAATTCAAGTAGAAAGCTATGAAGGCCACTTGGGATGATAGTGATGTAAGCGAAGTGAAAGCAGTGAAGAAGTAGCAAATTTTTGCTTCATGGCTCATAGCGACAAGGGAGATGAACAAGATGATGAGGTAACTCTAGAATCTCTTTCTTTTGATGAATTGTTTGAAACTTTGGAAAATATGCAAAATGACTTAGAAAAACTTGGTTCCAAATATAATGTGCTTAGAAGGAAATACAATACTCTTGCTAGTGAGAATAAATTTTTACTTGATGAAATTGTTTCCTTAAAAGAAAATGGGCATATTGTTATTGATGAAATAAATGGTTCTTTTGATAAAAATGTTATTGATTGTGATGAGAAAAATGCCTTACTTGATAAAGTAAGATTTCTTGAGCAAAATTGTTCTGAAAAAGATAGTTTAATTAAGTTGCTCAAAGAAAATGAATTAAAATTTTTGCGAGAACTTTATCAAGCTAAAGAATCTATTAAAAAGTTAACTATAGGTTGACAAAAGTTGGATAAAATAATTGAAGTAGACAAGTCTTATGGTGATAAAAGAGGTCCAGGATACATTGATGAATTTTCTACTCCCTCTACTTCTAAAACTACTTTTGTTAGAGCATCTCCTATTGTATCTAAGCTTAGTATGCCTAAACTTGTGCCCAAGCATGAAAAAACTAGCTTTGTGCCAATATGTCATTATTGTGGTGTTGAATGTCATATAAGAACTAAGTGTTTTAAATTGAGATATGCTCATACTAGTTTAAGAAATATTTTTTCTCAAAAATTAAGGTTTCACGAAACTCCAAAAAGAATTTCTCAAAGAAAAATATATTGCATAAATTTATTTTAAAAGATAATTCATTGCATAATGTTGCTTGTTTCTCTTCGGGCAAGTATGGACATAAATCTTATTCTTGTTACTTGTCTAAATAAAATATTGTAAATATGAATACTAATATCATTAGATCTAATTTAAAATGAATTCCAAAATCAATATTTACTAATAACGAAGGACCCAAGAAATGGGTACCAAAATCTCTTGATTGATTTTTTTTGTGTAGGTATAATTTCAAGAAACAATTGGTTGCTTGGATTTTAAATTGAAAATCAAATGGTGTAACTATATTGACTTTCTTGAATCCAACTAAGGAAAAATAAATATTAGGTAATCTTATATTTTTGAATGATTGAGATAATTATTCATTAATTGATATTTATTATGATTACATCCTTTTAAGTGATTTAAATGTTTGAATTTGATTTCTTAAACTTTATTATTAAGTGTATTAAATATCTTCAGAAATTTAAGGATCTTTGTTTATATTATTTTTAGAATTATTGGATATATGCTCTTAACTCTTTGTGATCAATTTATCTATAACTGATTGAGTGATGTATTGAGAGTAATTGTTTAAATTATTTATAAATTAAGTTTAATGTTTTGATGATTACTATTATTTTTTAAATATATTTGTTGCGAAGTATGATATAAAAGTCTAATTTGCGTATATTTTTTTAGTATGAAAATTTTGATTTCAACAAAAAAAAAAAAAAGAAAAAAAAAGAGAGGCAATTTGCATATATTGTTTATCCTATGTTGAAAAGAATATTGCGTGAACGATTTTTATATTAAATTTTTTTTTTTGTTGAATTCTTTTTGACAGGGGGAGTATTTATGAAATTGATAAATATATTTTAATCTCATAAATATTTTTCTCAAACTTCATATACATTTTTTTTGTACTGATATCATAATTATCATAAACTAATAATTTATTCCTTAAATGAAATCATTGTAATAAATTCCATTTAAATATTGCTTCAAAAAAAAAATCCATTTAAATATTACTTTATATCATTATTTATTTATTTTTCAACGATTGATATCTTATATTTGAATTTTGTTTGATAAATAAATTGTCTTGAGATTAATTTGACATGTATCTCATACAAATATATAAATTTGATATACCTTTTATATATTCATGAAAATTAAATTGTTCTCTTCTTATTTGTTCTTCTTAAGCCATATTTTATTGATTGAAATTTCTTAAGAACAATTTAATAATGTTTTGTTTGAGATAAATTGAACTACTATTTGAACTTTTTAAATGGTTATATTATGGAGGAAGTTTATGTAGAACAACCTCCCGATTTTATAAGTTTTGATTTGCCTAATCATGTCTATAAGTTGAACAAGGCCATTTATGGCTTAAAACAAGCCCCAAAAGCTTTGTATGATAGGCTTAGTAATTTTCTTCTGGAAAATGGCTTTAAGATAGGTAACCTTGACACTACTCTTTTTTTATTAAGACTAAAGAAAATGATATGCTTTTAGTACAAATATATGTGGATGATATTATTTTTTGTTCTACTAATCTTTCTTAATGTGATGGATTTTCTAAATGTATGCATAATGAGTTTTGAAATGAGTACGATGGGAGAACTTAGCTTCTTTCTTGGACTTCAAGTCAAACAACTCAAGAATGGTATTTTCATAAGTCAAGAGAAATGCACAAAGGATTTGCTCAAAAGATTCAAACTTAATGAAGGTAAAATTGCAAAAACTCATATGAGCACATCTACCAAACTTGACCAGGATGAAAAAAAGGTAAATGTGTGAACATAAAAGCTTATTGAGGTATGATCAGATCTCTCTTTTATTTAACCATAAGTAGACCCGATATCATGTTTAGTGTATGTCTTTGTGCTAGATTTCAATCTTGTCCTAAGGAATCTCATTTGCATGCCATTAAAAGAATATTTAAATATTTGTTTGGTACTATTGATTTAGGCTTGTGGTATCCTATAAATGTTGAATTTAATTTAGTAGGATATTCTAATGCAGATTTTGTCGAAAGTTTACTTGATCGTAAAAGCACTAGTGGAATTTGTCAATTTATTGGAAGTTCCTTAGTATCTTGGTTTAGCAAAAAGCAAAATTCGATTGCCTTATCTACTATCAAAGCGGAATATATTGCGGTAGCTAGTTGTTGTGTCCAAATTCTTTGGATGAAACATATGTTATGTGATTTTGGTTTAAAATTCGATAATGTGCCAATATTTTGTGATGATACAAGCTATTAATTTGACCAAAAATCATATCCATCATTCAAGAACTAAACATATTGATATTAGACATCACTTTATTAGAGAGCATGTGCAAAGTGGTCATATTATTCTTGATTTTGTAAGTTCAAATAATCAATTAACCGATATTTTTACCAAGCCTTTAAATGAAGAATCATTTTGTAAATATAGGCTTGAGCTGGGTATTATTTGTTGTGATACTTCTTGAATTTATTTAATTTTCATATTGATAGGGGAGCTAATTTGAAAATTTCATGTTCTTCAGAGGAGCATTAAAAATTTTATGGAGAGCTTTTATATTGTTAAACTTTTTTTTGATGATTCCAAATGGGGAGAAGTCTAGAAAAATATGTTTAAATCTTTGTATTGTTTCATTATTCATTGATGCATTAATTTAGGGGGAGATTAATGTTTTGAGTAACATTTCAAATATGAGCTTTATGATGATATACTAAACTTTACTTGATATTGTAAACATGCACTACATTGATTCTTTATGATCTTGAAGCTATTTTTCTTTAGAAGTTTGTCATCATAAAAAATGGGAGATTGTTGGCTATTTCACCTTTAATCCTAAATTAATTAATTTTAATCAATTAATTAATTAATGTTTTGATGATAACAAACCTGATCTTGATTACTAATAATTATATTGTTTAAAGATATCCAAAATGTAGTGCTCGAAGCAAGGATTCCAATGCAATTTAAATTACTCAAATCGGAGTTAAGACAAAGAAGTTATGATCAAAACAAGTTTGAATGCGGAATACTCGAGATGGTGACATGGCAGCTGAGTCAACGTCGTAAACCATTTTAAGATTGACATGTGGAGTTTTGGATGAGTGACACATGGTGTGTTTTTTTATTGATTTTAAAATTATTAAATAAAATCAATAATTTTCAAATTGATTTTCTTCAAATTCAAATACTAAAGTTGTCATATTAGTTTTTGAACATAATTAATATTTATTATTTCCTTTAAAATTGATTTTCAAATTCAAAATTAAAATTCAAAAGTCATGAGATTTATGTTATGAAACTTGAAACATATTTAATATTTATTATTTCCTTTAAAATGGATTTTCAAATTCAAAAATCAAATTCAAAAAGTTATCATTGAAGATTTAAAATATAATTAATATTTATTATTTCAAATTAAAGTCAATTTTTGTTTTCTCCCTATATAAATCTCACATCTTTGAGATTTTCAATCTTCCAAAAACTCAAAAGTCCTGTTGCTCTCTCCAAAGTTCTTCAACTTTTGTTTTTTTACATCTTGTCGTTGAGAGAGATTGTGTAGTGAGGATTGGTTAGTGACAGATTTTATGTCCTTGTAAGACATGTAGGAACATGAATCATGAAACATTTGATATTGTGTACGAGCATTTGGTTATAAAAGGCATAGATCCAACGTATAAGATTCGATATCATAATGGTGAAGAAGTACCTATAACAAGTGATGACGTTGGATGTCAGTTTATGTTTCACGATCGAACATTTTTCAATAAGGTTTGCACGAGTGATGAAAAAAAATGGATGAACCTTATAAGAAGAATAATGTCACCCAAAAGGTTGTAGATGCAAGCACTCCTTTGTATCCTCATTCTATGAAGTACACAAAAATGTCAGCTATAGTATCCTTATATAAGATTAAGGCTACTAATGATTGAACTGATAAGAGTTTCACGAGCCTTTTAGAGCTCTTACATGATATGCTTACTCATACTAATGTCATTATAAGATCTACTTATGAAGTAAAAGATTTGTTAAAGATCTTTGATTTAGGAAACGAAAGATTCATGCATGTGTAAATGATTGTTGCTTATTTACGAAGGAAAACAAATATTTAGAGAGTTGTCCAATTTATTCACATTCTCGATGGAAAATAGATAAATGTTCTAAATGAATGAAGCATAGTACTCTTGTAAAAGTGTTAAGATATTTTCCTCTTCTTCCTAGACTGAAACGAATGTTTCAAATGCATGTCATGATTGAATTATTAAGATGGCCTATGTAAGGACTCGACCCAAACTATGGGTCCAAACTTAGACTTTTTACCCTAATGCATGACTTATGCATATTCTTTAAACATAAAATTAATTAAATGGAACAACTGCAATTAAGTTAAAAAAAGCTCTTAAAATAGGTTAAGAGTACCCGAGTAAGATCCAAAACAATGAAACATCTTTTAAATACCAAAAACCAACACATGCTCTGAAAGTTATGCATAAGGAACATAAGTAAAATGAAACTCTAAAGAGTGTAGCAGTGCCCATGATCAAATCCAACTGGATCATCCATAACAGTATAGACCTGTCATACCTGTGGAATTTAATGGTGGAAAGGTGAGTTCGTGAAAACACAATAAGGATTCCCTACTCAGGATCATGTATGAATATAGTCAAAACATGATATTAAAAAAACACATATAACAACATGCTCAATAAATAATCAATCAAGGGGTTCATGGACCTAAGCTCCTAGATGCCAGGTCAGATGCAACGTGCTCGACCTGTACTATGCAGAGCGGTCCAAAGCTGATGCTAAAGACCAAAACACCGACTGAATTTCTAGACTCACTAAGGTAAACAATCTGGGGGACATTGTCCACGATGGGAATCTGGCGAGAAAAGCTACCTGGTTGACGCTAAGCTTCACACACTCACGACGAGACGCTGATCCACATGCCTCACCTTTTGATATCTCCCCTACCTACATAGTGGCATGCTTCCTAGTATTACGACATATCTATCTTGGTAGATGGAGCGATAAACAGGTCTTCTATGAGACGAAAACAATAGGTCCCCAATGGGATGATGGTGTATAGCTAGCCCAACATGGGGCATCCTGGCTAAAAGCACCATGAACATGTCTCTAATGATACAACATAATAAATAGGTCCTCAATGGTACGGTGGTGTATAGCTAGCTCCCTATGAAGCATCTTGACCACATGCACCATAGATATGTCTCCAATGATACAACACAATAAATAGGTCTCCAATGGGAAACGACGTAGACCAGTTCTCTATGGAACATCTCGGCCTAACACACACCCTAAACAAATTACCACAATTCAATAGCATTAGCAAGACATCTCATCACCACTAGCTTCAACATACATCATTGCATATTCAAATAATCACACAACATGTGAGTATATATATATATATATACACATACTCACATGTTGTGTTCTATCTCAAATGGTCATGATTAAATCAATCATCAATCAATTTACACAACATCAAATAGTTTAGCATTCATCACACAAGACATCATATTTCAGTACATTCATGTATTAAACCACATGATCTCGAGTTGAGGATAAGTGTCCCTTACCTTAGCCGAAAGCGCGAAAGCGCTCATAAGTTCCAAGACGATGATCAATGAAGGCTATCACAGGAACGAGGGCCTAACAAAATAATATGTCAAAACTAGAACCTTAGACTACAAAAAATGGATTCAGGTCGTCAAATTTTGCAAAAGGAACCTAACTTTAAAAAACGTGTTTTTGGGACCCGTGACCCGGTCAACTCGGTTGACCAGTTAAAGCTGGTCAAATAGGTCAAGGTGGGTCAATGTTTCATTTTTTTTAAGAACATGGCTTAAAGTTCAATTTACAAGGTCAAATAATCATTAAGTTTTAATGGGTCAAGGAAAAGTCAACACTTTACAATTGAGAAATGGTGGGTTATGCTGGAAATTGTGAGGTAGGAGCATGCAATAAATGCGGTGGAAGCATGTAGGTACTAACAAAAAAAATTTTAATTAATTATTAATCTACATGCAACCCTTGACTGAGATCACCTTGACTGAGATCAATTCTAGTGGGTCTTTGTGTTGGGTAGGATCTCGATCAATTCCTTCGACCTCGTCTCCTCCAATCTTCCAGGCTTTGATGGCTACGCTGCACTTTCTAAGTGTCTGGTGAGAAGCTTTTTAGAGAAAATGAGCTGGGAAGAGATTTTACTCAAGAGGAAAAGAGATGACTAAGTTTTAAGAGGCATTCATAATTTGAAAATTATTTTTCTCTCAGTAGGATGAGAATGAAGACCCCCAAGACTTTCTATTCATAGTAGAGGATTGAATATTTAAAATAGAAAAATATAATATCTTGGAATATCTAATATTAAAGATATTGAAAAAATTAAAGAGATTTCTTTTCTAATTTTAAATATGAATTTGAAAATCCGTAATATTGTTTTATTTATTTTATTTGATATTTATTCAATAAATTCCAAAATTATAATATATCAAATATATTATTAAATAAATGAATATCTGTAATTAATATATCTAATATATTAATTCTCTACTTTAATAATTATTCAATAACTATTAATTCAATTAAAATGTCGAACATATTAATTAATATTTTTCATTTAACAATTATTCAATAATTATTAAACCAATTAATATGTCCAACATATTAATTTATAATTCTCAAATAATAATTATCCAATAATTATTAATCCAGTCCAACATATTTACAATTGAGATAACTATTTGTAATTAATTTATCCAATAATATAATTTTTCCTCAATACTATTTATCCAATAAATATTATATTTAATATATCAAATATATATTAATTAATTAAGTTTAACCATTAAACTTAACACTCCTATGTCCCACAAAATTAATCCTTTGAATTTGAACTATTCAAACTCATTTTTCTAATGAAACAGTGTACCAGCGATAATGTGCTAGCCTAGGACCGATGGACCTATAGATGAAAGCTACAACGACCTGGGATCTAATTTTTTTTTTGTTAACATCAGGCTTATTGCACTAAAGGCCTGTGTTGAGCTCTCTCGCACTATAGTACAGGTTAACGTCCATGAATATAATCGATCATTTGTCATACGATCCTTCAAGAGCTTGATCGTAATTCACAACTCGAACAAGAAATTTTTTCTACCTCTGTGATTACGTATTTTCCTCAAACGCCACTGATTCCTCTAATGAACAAATTGTTTATAGTCACACTATAAACTAGTGTCTTCTCGGGCTAATGAGAGGTGGGACCCTTTGTTTAAGTCCTAGAATCGGTTCTGAAGGGAACAACTCTACTTCTTCCACAATATTAGAGTAAACGTGAATTTTTTCTCGTGACGTTGCGTTTCCAGCTACTCACTATGAAAATCTCCAACGTGGGAGGCTTATTAACCCAATGTTGTTTGACTAGTCTCACATATGCACAACAAAGAACGCTTTCATAAAGCAGGAGTTCGCAACCCACTCAGGATTAAAATCACATCAATATACAATTATCATTAGCGAAGTCGTTGATACAAGTCTATAACAGAATTACTAGCTCGATCATGAAGCTTCTGGTCCAGTCATATGCAAAAACTTGTTTTTGCATATGCGCCCCCACTCTCATGTCTCCACATGAATAACCAAGATCAGGTCGTTCACAACTCTTGTAAAATGGGTTGCACCCACATTGTTACCAGGACTTAGGCACCTTAGCCTTAGTCCATATATTATAGAAAATTTAGGTTATAAACTTGGAACTAGATCCATTTATATGTCCCACATACTTGTCCAAGTGTTCATATTAATAACCAAAGGTTTATCGACATTAATCCAATTAATGCGATAAGGTTGAATGACGTTTGAATATCACAAATTTATGAAAAATAATTTATTAATAACTGAAAATGACATTAAATGTTTAACATTAAATGCTCGTTCTTAAATATACAAACTACTAGGCCTTTAGGGCACAACCCCTAACATGTTTAACTTAGTTGACTTTGTCAACTCAATCAACTTCTTCTCCAACACTCCAACAATGGAGTTTCAACAAGGTTCCTCTTATTTTATTATTATTATTTTAATTTTCTCTATACTAAAATTAACAACAAACCCTTCCATTAAATAAAAAGGTTAACACAACTTTAAGGATTCAACAACTAATAACCTATATGGTGGAACTACTCACTCACAAATCGTTTTGGTGAAACTCCAACGAATGACATCTAGATCAGTAGCGGTCGAATATGTGGCCTAGAGGTAGAGTGAAGCGTTTGCTCGGCTGGGTTAGAAATAGATCGGTGGCGACAGTCTGGGCTCAACTAAACAGTTGTTGGCACGACGAGAGGCGTAGTCGGCGTGAACAAAGGGGGTGTATGCTGTCTCTGGTTGTGTGACGATTTGGCTAGGCGTGTGGTAAAGAAGAAGAAACAATTGAGAGAGAGAATGCATGAGAGGGGAAGAAAACATGAGAGAGAGGGAGAGAAAATTGAAGGAGGGAGAACGACGCACAAAAAAAAAAAAGAAGGGAGAGAGAATGTGTGACAAGAACCTAGGGTTTTTTGTTTACTTGCATTATTTAATTATTTATTTTACATTTAAAACACATGCCAATTTTATTTGGTTTCTCCCTCCTCCAATCCATCGCATGTTTTTAGCAAGGAAAACAATGAATTTAATGTTTGCAAGAATTACAAGAACACCCAAGATTGAAATAATTTCCTAGAATACCCCTATTGCAATTTTATTACTTTGGCTCAACTCTTTATTCTTTTGAATTAATAACAATATTAATGAATATTATAATTCTCCAAAGGATTTTAAAAAAACAATTAAGCTTAGAAAATCCCAGGTAAATTCATAAGAATTTTTTGGTTGTTACATGAAACATAAAAGTAATGATGGAAGGATGTGGCATCTAGTTGATTCAGTTTCATATGTGTCTATTGATACAAAGTGGTCGAAGTTTGCTAGTGATCAATGTAACCTAAGATATGGTCTTGCTACATATGGTTTCAATCCATTTTCTAACGTTAGTAGTAGATATAGTTGTTAGCCAATCATGGTTGTGATATATAACCTACCACCTTGGTTATGCAGGGCAAACGAAAATATAATGATAACGCTATTAATTCCTGGTTCTAAACAACCAAGTAATGATATTGACATTTATGTACAACCATTAATCAATGACGTGAAGGATTTATGGAATGGAGTGGATGCTTAGGATGTAGTGAGCAAGACAAACTTTGATATGAAAGTTGTGCTTACGTGGGCCATTAATGATTTTCGTGCTTATGGAAATCTTGCTAGTTGCTCAACAAAAGACTAGACGACATGTCCAATTTGTGGGGACAACAGACATTTTGAATGGTTGCATCATAGTAAGAAATTAGCGTATATGATAAATGACATGTACCTTCATCACATCAGTATAGAAGGAAAATTTTCCGGTTTGATGGCAAAGTTGAAGAACAACAATAGCCTAGAATTACAAACGGGAGTACAATCGATGCCAAACTTCAAAATTAGTGGGGGAAATATGTTAAGAGAAAACGAAAAAAGAGAAAGAAACGAATGGAATGTGCAAAACCGATCCATCTTCTTTGACTTTCCATATTGAAAGGTACACATATATTTTCCATATTAACATCCGTTCATTTTTCTTTAACATGTACAATGTGTTACTTGTTGATAAATTTTTACACCAATGTAGGAACTTGTGCTACGCCAAAACTTGTATGCCATGAATGTTGAGAATAATGTATGTGAGAGCATAATAGGAACATTGTTAGATATTAATGGAAATTCAAAAGATGGACTTAATGCTCGAAAAGATTCACAAGATATGAATATGCAACACGGTCTACACCTAAAGATCGTGGGAGTCAAGATTACCTTCCTCCTCCTTTGCACACATTGTCAAAATCTGAGAAGTAATTTATTTTGTAAGAGGTTGTAGGAGTTAAAGTTACCAAATGACTATAGTTGAGGCATTTCAAATTGTGTTTCAATGGAGGAATGCAAGGCAATGGAACTAAAGTCTCAAGACTATCATGTGTTAATGCAACAACTTCTACCAGTTGTCATTAGAGAAATGCTTCCAAAAGGTCTAAAACACTCAATAACGCGACTATGTTCATTTTTCAATAAAATATGTTAGCATGTTGTTGATCAACAAGATATGTTAGATATTGAAAAAAAAGTAGTTGATATATTGTGCCTTTCTTAGAGATTCTTTTCTCTTTCGTTCTTTGACATCATGACTCATTTGGTCTTGCATTTGGGATGTAAAGTTCGTTTATGTTGACTAGTTCAATTTTGTTAGATGTATCTGTTTGAAAGGTATTGTGTTTATCATATTTTAGGCCTTTAGTGGCAAGAAAACCATTAAGTTTTTAAATCTTATTCTTCCAAAAGGTCCAAGACACTCATTAACGCAAAGTTCGCTTAAATTTTTTTAGATACATGAACACGCTAAAAAGGTATGTTAAGAATCAATCACGTAAAAAAAAGTGCATTGTTGAATGGTATCTAGCTGATGAGTGCATTCATTTTTTTAAGAACTGTGTTCAATATTCAATGAGATTTGATGCCAATATGCCTCTGATAGAGGATTTTTTTTTGAGTTCCCAATAGAGGAATGATGAGTTTAGAAATGATGTCATTATTGAAAGTCGTCATATTTCGTTCAGATCATCTGTTATATTACTGATGACATCCTCAAACTAGCTCACCAATATGTGTTTTTTAACACAACTGAAGTAGATCCATTTACATGAACTTTAAAATGTCTAACTTTAGTCTCTAAACTTAAATAATAATAATAATATTAGTCATGTTGATGCCGAAAAATGGTCAACGAATATCTACAGTAATATTTGTTTAACTGAGGACGAAAAGGCCGGTAAAAAGGCAAAAATTAGGACACACCGGTGTGGTGTGAGCCATAGGGCCTCCGATGCCTAAGTTGGTAAGAGATTTTAGGAGGATAATTTAGAACTCAAAATGATACAAGAATACTTAACTCGATTTAGCTTAAGATTCATCGTCCAGAATAGAGAATGAATTGACTTCATATAGTAGTCGGTTTCGTAACCGATGTAGCTCACTTATGGACGGCTTAATGGTCGGCCATAGAAACGTCCGTCATTAAGCTGGGTATGAATACCAGCGTAACTCCTGACCGTTACCCTTTGTAGGTGTCACGACCTTGACTCTAAAGTTACTTGGACTCGATCAACCTTGGCAGGTCTTCACCTCCACGGCCGACCCCTTAGGGGGTGTGACCTTCTCATAGTAACGCTAGGATACTATAAGTGTGCAACGTCTCTTAGTGCTACTTGGACTTGGTCGACTTATCCATACGAAAGTCCTAACCTCCATGACCAACCCATTCGGGTTGGCCTACTCTACCACCCTTCTCAGAGGTCGGCTTTAGACACGGTCAACCCTTAGGAGTCCTCACCTCCACGACTAACCCACTCGATTTGACCAACTCATTGTAACCGGGGACGCCAAGGGGTGCAATGTCTCCCTGAGTTACTTAGACTCGATCGACTCTTAGGGAAGATTTCTAACCTCCACGACCAACCCACTTGGGTTGGCCTACTCGTTGTAACTCTAGGACGCTACGAGGTGCAGTGTCCCTGAACGTTACTTGGACTCGATCGACTCGTCCACAAGAGAGTCCTAACCTCAATGACCAACCCACTCGGTTTGGCCTACTCGTTGTAACTGGGGACGCCACGTGGTGGAGCGTCTCCACGCGTTATTTCGGCTTGGTCGACTCTAGGGGGCGTCCTAACCTCCATGACTTACCCACTTGGGTTGACCTACTCGTTGTAACAGTGGGACGCCGCGGGGTGCAGCGTCTGTGTACATTACTTGGACTTGATCGACTCTTCGTAGAGTCGTGACCTCCACGATCAACCAACTATGGCTGGTCTACTCGTTGTAACTCTAGGACGCCACGGGATGCAACTTCCCTAAACGTTACTTGGACTCGGCCGACTCGTCGATTGAAGAGTTCTGACCTCCACGACCATTCCACTCGGACAGGCCTACTGAGCGTAACTCCTAGCCGTTATCAGCGGATCTAGTCGTTACTTGGACTCGGTCGACTCTAGGGAAGTCCTGACCTCCACAACTTTCCCACTAAAGGGGTATTCACCTTCTTTCGCTGAACCCGAGAGGGGTGAGGGTGCAAGGGCCAACCCCTGGGGGTCGAGGCCTTCCTTAGCCGACCCCCTAGGGGTCACGACCTCCACTTGGCAGACCCCTAGGGTCGGCAGTCGGTGTGGCCGAACCCTGCGAGTTCGGTAGTCAGCGTGGCCGTCCCTTGGGGGGTTGGCATTCGGTGTTGTCGACCCCTAGGGGGTCGGTATGGACTTTGCCTACCTTTGAGGGTTGGCGTAGCCTTGGTCGGCCCATGAGTGGTCGGCGTAGCCTTGGTCGGCCCATGAATGGGCCCCAACCTTTTCTGAGTAGTCCGGGTTATTTTAGCCTACAACATTACCCCAACTCTTCATTTTTTGACTTACTTTGTTGCCAAAAGTTGAAGAGTAGTTCGTTGTTAAGAAGGTTCTCTTTTTTGGAGACTAACCATTTTTAGTCATTTTTCAAAATTTTAGCCAAGTAGGTTCTCATTTCAGAGTTTCACCTATTTTGGGCATTTTGTTCGAAAATTGCAACTAAGTAGGCTCTCGTTTTAGAGTGTCACCTTTTTTAGGCATAATTTTTTAGAAATTTGGCCAAGTAGGCTCCCTTTGCATGGACTTGCCACCTTTTGGTTCTTTCTTTTTTGCCAACTAGGCTTCCTTGGCAGGGACATGCCCGTTAGAGCACTCCTTTGAACTTTAGACTACTTAGGCACTTTTTACAAAAGTCTTGCCCGTCTAATCACTTTTTGAAACTTTTTGGCTACTTAGACCCTTTTTGTAGAGACTTGTCCCTTTTTTAGCGCTTCTTTGACTTGAAGGTTCCTTATGCATCCTTAGCAGGGACTTGCCTATTTTCTAATGCCTTTCGAAACTCACAAGTTACTTAGGCTCTCTTTTGAGAGACTTGCCTTTTTCTAACCTCGTCATTCATTGCTACTTCCTTACCTTTCTCTTATGGATCATTCATCTGACTATGAGACTGAGTCCCACTACCTTAACCTCCTTTTTTCAAAAGAGGACTCAGCATAAGGCGTTAGTAGTCGTAGGTGGCTTCCAACACTTGGACCGTGTTCTTTGGAGTGCACAACCTGTAGGGTACACTGACTTCGAATGCTCATTTAGTGGTCGGGATCTCCTTACCTTACTTTTAGGACTCCCACCAATTGTATAGTGGACCTTATATCGGAGGACTGCTTGCTTCCTTGTAGTTTTTGGAGGGCAGGTCTTTATGTGCCTTGCTTCAACTTCTTGGTACCTTCGAGAGGATTTGCGCCATACACGCTCCTCTTGGTCGTCAAGCATCAATTCAAGTGGGACTTGGCCCAAACTCGTGAGGCTCAGGGTGTCGCTGAGGTCGCCTTGGCTGACTTTCGGACTTCCGCTAAGGCGGTCCAAAGTCTTGTTTCTTGAACTTACAAGGACGACTCATCTACCATAGCTTGGCTTTTTCGGGAGTTTAACTTCTGCTAAAGTGAAGCTGTAGGATACCTCACACTTAGTCAATTTAGTTGAAACGCTCTCCTGCCTTTGTAACATTGGAGAACAATTTTGGCGCGACTACTACAGGTTGGGCGCCAGACCGAATTAAAGAACGGGTTACCCATGGTACTCTCTTGTCTCTCTCCAAGTCTTTTTGCGCCACAACTGCAGCAAAGGTCGCTGACCCTTCTTTGCCGGCCTTCGAGTCTGGACTTCCTAATGATCCAGTGCAAGTTGCTCATGATTTCCGCACCTTTTAAGGTGTGTCTGAGAATGTCATCTTGGTTCAAGCTCCTCCAACTAGGACCGAATCTGTCCGAGCCGGACTCAGTAAGCCTAATTCCAACAAGTGTAGCACTCGATGACTTTGTTGCTTTTTGATGTACTTCTCTTCTTTATAGCCACACATTTATCTAAGTATGTAGGGTAACTTGTTACCTTTGTACTTGCATGCTTTCATGCACTTTGCCCGACTTTCTGTCACCTTTCTGAGAACTTGCGTAACACCCGCTCTTCTTTGTCCACTAGCTCTCAGAAGCTTAAGAGGGAGCTGGTACAGGCTCGAGAAGCTCAGCGAATTGTCGAAGCTGCCTTAGTCGACTTTCAGACTCCCGTCGAAGCGGCTCAAAGTCTTGTTGTCTGTACACGCCAAAAGGACTTGTCTACTATTGCTAGCCTTGAACGATAGTTGGCTTCTGCTAAAGGGAAGCTGAAGAACGTCACTTACTTGGCTAACCTTGTGAAAGGCTCTCCTGCCTTCGTAATTTTGGAGAACAATGTGGGTGAGGCTGCCATTGACTAGATACTAGACCGAATTCAGGAGAGAGTTAGCTATGGCAACCTCCTTCCCCTTTTTGGTCTCTTTGTTCCAGCATTGCAGAAAAAGTCGACCTTTCCTTGCCAGCCTTCGAATCTAGACTTTCAAGTGATTCAGCCAAGCCACTTGCTACGACTCTCGCCTCTTACAAGACGTGCCTGAAAGAAGTCAGGTCTTTCCAGCTAGGACAACTCCTGCCCAAGCCAGACTCAACCGACCAACTCCCAGTAGGCGCAGCTCTAGGGGGCCTTGATAACCATCTTTTTATTGTCTTTCTTTTTTGAAGCGTTTTACTTTGCTAACTTTGTCTTTCTTCTAGGTTATAATCAGGAAAACTTTGAACTTTTAGTGAATAAAAGCTTTTGATTCATTCTCTATCTTGCTTATCCCACATTTAAGTTTATGACAATATCAATATACTTAAATTAAGATAATTTTTTGAAAGAATGAGAAAATACCACTTTACTTTATTCATTAACAACTTGAACTACATTCTATTGAACATAATTTTTCCAGTGTTCTACACTCCAAGGATGAAAGATCTTATTCTGTGCATCAGCTTGGCGCGGATGCTAGACTTGTCTAGGATCTCTACTGGCACAGTTTAACCACCTTGGTTTCGCAGGCGGCATCTAACTTTGCCAAACCTTCGGTCTTGGCGCTTTGGAACCTAGGTACTTGTTGGATTTGTACCTCTATAGGTGTTGTTCCTTAGACAGCCTCACCTGCACTGGCTCATTTTCATCATTTTTTTATTTCGATAACTTCTAGCACTCCCCGTAGGACTATGTGGTAGCTTCCCTCGAGGATAAATGTTCCTCTCTAACTTGCCCCACCCTCATAGGAGTAGGGAACTTTATCACCTGGTGGTAAGATGTCGTGACCACCCTTAGCCCATGTATCGTGGGTCTTCCTAGTATTGCATTGTAGGCAGAGTTGCGTTCACCACCAAGAAATTGGCAAAGTGCAGGACTATGTTGTCCCCCTCGCCAAAAGTTATCGGGAGCTCGACTGATCCTTCTGGAATCAAAGTGCTCCTGACAAATCCGACTAGGGGCGTCGAATTCGGCTTGAGCCTTTCTCTTCCTAGCTTCATGGCATCGTAACTTTTAGCGACAACACATCCGCCAAAATGACTCCATCGA
Source organism: Cyclanthera cordifolia (assembly GCA_037832605.1). Lineage (NCBI taxonomy): Eukaryota > Viridiplantae > Streptophyta > Magnoliopsida > Cucurbitales > Cucurbitaceae > Cyclanthera > Cyclanthera cordifolia. Next base: position 7,923,594 of record JBBMEG010000009.1, on the reverse strand, counting down.
TGAGGATCCTTCTGACGTGAATGTTGGATATGGTCAGGCACACCACTAAGCCGTTGTTGTGCGGCTGGTGTAGTGTTGTAGCCTCAACAGTAGTGAAGCCAAGTTGCTCGTCCCCTACTTCCATTATGCGCACTTCTTCGCCCCTTAGTGCGCCTCTGGCTTGTCTCACATTTTCCTTCCGACTTTAGTTGGACTCCCCTTCAGCCGGCCCTCCGACGATGGTTCTGATCTCCAGCGGCGGTGGTGATTTTTTTCCTCCCCTTTTCTTGCTAAGGGACTCTGACGTTTTACCACTTCATTCCACGTACTTGTCTAGTCGCCCTCTTCGGATGAGGGACTCTATGGACTGCTTCAGATCGTAGCAAATCGAGGTAGCGTGGCCTTGATCCCTGTGAAATAGGCAGTACTTGCCCCTATAACTTTTGTTAGATCTTTCCTTAATTCGGCTTGGCCATTTTAGCTCAATCTTATCTTGAATCTCCATCAAGATATGCTCTATGGGAAGCTGCCATTAGAGTGTATTTCTCAAACTAGCTGGGTGGTACCCCCCATCGTTCGACCTTCTCTTTTTTCACTGGGCGCTCTTTCGCCTTTCACTTTCGCGACTCCTTGTAGTCAGTCTCGCGGCGGTTGGTTGACTTCTCACACTCGGAATGGAGCGCCTTCCTTCAATGCCTCCTCATGAGTTGACCAGCTCCCCTGCACTCATGTACTTTTACGCTCTGGTTAGCAGCTCGACATAAGTGAGTGTAGCCTTTTTCCCTAGTGACCACATGAACTTTTCATCCTTGAGTCCAGCCACGGCTGCTGCGAGAATCGTGCTATCGAAGTAACCTTCGACTTGCAGAGCCTCGTTGTTGAAGCGTGCAATGTACTCTTAAAGAGTCTCATGACTCCTCTGCCTCACAGTAAGTAGATGGGTGACCGATTTTTTCTAATCTCGTCCTCCCAAAAATTAGGTGACGAAGGCTCTAGTGAGCTCTCTGAATAAGGCAATGGACTTGTGCTTGAGCTGCCTGAATCATCTGCGAGCTGGTCCCAGGAGAGTAAATGAAAATGCTCAGCACTTGATCGAATATAGGACTCCATGGAGTTCCATCCTTGCCCGATAGGAATCCAAGTGCTCTACAAGATCTGTAAATCCGTCATACCCCTTGATTGTAGGGAGCTTGAACTTTATCGGGTTGGACTCCTCCATGATTTCATCGGTGAAGGGAGGGTCGACTCGGTCGACCAAACTGTCCAGGTCCAGTCCGTCTTGGTCCTGCGCCTTCTTCATGCTCCCCAACTAATCTTGGAGGAGACGTACCTGAGCTAACCAAGGTTGATTCTCGGTTCCACCTTGCCCCGCCTCTCGACGGTGTTGGTTGAGCACATCCTTAAGATCAACTCTCAAGTCTGATCCCGCTATCCAGGCACTCGGAGTTTTCGAGGGATGTGGGATGGATGACCCTCGCGTGGTACTCCGCGGCTAGCTACTTCTAACTGACTGCGTCTGGGAAGACTCCTCAGCTTTGGATCTGATCCTCTGGTGAACCGAGTGCTCCTTCCTCCGATCATTATAGCTCAATCGAAATCGTTCAACCGTTCTTCGGTGTTGGGAATGAGCCTTTTTCGACGCCTCCGTGGCTAGGGCTTTTCCTTGGGCAGGGTCTCGAACCAACGAGCTGACTTTTCCACCGCAGCCTTTTTTTTGGCACGTCGTCGCGCTGCCTCCTGCGGTGCCTGCAGGTCTCCAGTAACAACTGCCTGAGCTGACTTCTCCGCCGCACCCAAACTCTCCGCCATTATTTGCACTAGTTCCTCCAAAGTTGTACACTTTGGGTCCGCACGTTCCGGTTCTTACCTAGTTACCACACCCTCAGATCTATGTCATCTTCGAAAAGAACGTTATCATGTCCTCTGGAGGCAATTTCCTTGGAGCATGCTCGACGTCTGATTCTCATTTGACACTTTGGTGGTGACCGTTCTGAACGTTCAATATTTTTTACAGGAAAATGTGTTAGAATTTAGCTTTTCAAGTACAACACCATCTCGTCCCCATAGACGGCGCCAACATCTAAAGCCGAAAAATGGTCAACGGATATCCACAGTAATATTTGTTTAACTAAGAATGAAAAGACCTGTAAAAAAGCAAAAATTAGGACACACCAGTATGGTGTGAGCCATAGGGCATCTGATGCCTAAGTCAGTAGGAAGTTTTAGGAGGATAATTTAGAACTCAAAATGCCACAAGAATACATAGCTCGATTTAGCTTAAGATTCGTCATCCAGAATGGAGAATGAACTAACTTCATATAGTAGTCAGTTTCGTTACCGCTGCAGCTCACTTATGAGCGGCTTAATGGCTGGTCGTAAGAAACATCCGTCATTAAGTCGGGTATAAATACAAGCGTAACTTCTGACCGTTACCGTTTGGAGGTGATCCAATTGTGGTACAAGCAAGGTATACTCTAGAAAATCTTGTTGATCAGAAGTGATCAGTCCGTCAGGTACCACCTTCAACTCTCGTGGAAGGAGCGTTTGACGCAACAAGTCCTCTATTATCCCCTTTAGATAGGGGTTTAAAGGTTTTCCTCCTCCAAACCACCACTCTATTGGTAATGGACCTTGAAACAGAGGTCTATTTACTAACACCCAAAGACGTTCCCATTTTCTAGTGCGAAACACCCTTGACTATAAGCGGGCTAAGGTTCAATAACCTGCCCCGGCCAAGCGACTTGGACTCGGTCAACCTTGGCAGGTCTTCACCTCCATGGCCAACCCCTTAGGGGTGCTGCCTTTTCGTTGTAACCCTAGGATGCTATGGGTGTGCAACGTCTCATAGTGCTACTTGAACTTGGTCGATTTAACCATAGGAAAGTTCTAACCTCCACAACAAACCCACTCGGGTTGGCCTACTCGACCGTCCTCTTTAGAGGTCGACTTTGGACACGGTCAACCCTTACAGGTCCTCAACTCCACGACCAACCCACTCGGGTTGACCTACTCGTTGTAACCGGGGAAACAACGGGGTGTAGCGTCTCTTTGCGTTACTTGGACTCGATCGACTCTTGGGGGAGAGTCCTAACCTCCACGACCAACCCACTCGGGTTGGCCTACTCGTTGTAAATCTAGGACACTACGAGGTGCAACGTCCCTGAACGTTACTTGGACTCGGTGACTCGTCCACAGGAGAGTCCTAACCTCCACGACCAACCCACTCGGGTTGGCCTACTCGTTGTAACTCTAGGACACTACGGGGTGCAATGTCTTCATGCGTTACTTAGACTCGACAGAATCGTCCACTAGAGAGTCATGACCTCCACGACCAACCCACTCGGGATTTTCTACTCGACGTAACTCCTGGCCTTTATTAATGGATCCCATCGTTACTTGGACTCGGTCGACTCTAGGGGAGTCCTAACCTCGACGGCTTTCCCCTAAGGGGTGTTCGCCTTCTTTTGCCCAACCCGAAAGGGGTTAGGTTGCATGGGCCGACTCTTAGGAGTCGAGGCCTTCCTCTGCCGACCCCCTAGGGGTCACGACCTCCACTTGGCCGACCCTCGGGGGGTTGACAGTCGACGTGGCGGACTCCCAAGGGGTTAAGGCCTCTATTTGACCGACCCCCGGAAGGTCGGCGTTGGCTTGGTCAGCCCTCGAATGGGCCCCAACCTTTTTCGAGTAATTCAGGATATTTTAGCCTACAACAAGTCCTAACATAATTTTTTTTTAAATTAAATAAAAACATATTTCTATATTAATTTTATAAACATGGGTACATTTTGTATTTGTTTGTATAAAAGTGGTTAACATTATTGAATGTAATTCCATTCATATTATTTTCAAATTTACCATAAAAACTAATTTTAAACTTTTTTTTATCTTATAACTTAATAAAATATTAACCGCTAAGTTCATAATGATTTTTTTTAGTTCAACAATAGAGTAAAGAAAAAAACACATGTTCTTTTTGATTTATATGGATACACATCAATACAATAATATTCATAATCACAATACATTTAATAATGCACTTAGATGTACAAAAAAAAGTGAATTTTTAAATGAGGAGTTATTTTGAGTATTTCAGAAGCTTGTTTTGACCTAGTTTTTTTTAATGTAACCTCATGATTACTAGGTTGTACAAGATATCGTTACAACTCTACTCTAAGTGTAGTAAATACTCGTTATACAAACAAACACCCCAAAGATTTAAATATAAAATTTTAAATTTGGCTACTTATGTAACTTGTATTACTAATTTGGTTACTCAAACTAAAAATATAATTGGATGGGATTGAAAATTAATTTAAATTGATGCACCAACTTATAAGAGAAGGTACATTTTGTCTACAAAAAAAAAAAAAAAGAAACGAAAATAGAGCTGGTTTGTATAAAAAGGGGTAAATTATAAATTTAGTTCTTATGGTTTGAAGAAAATTATAATTTAGTTCATATGATTTAAAAAACTAGACTTTAGTCTCTATGATTTGGAGAAATCTACAGATTAGTCCTTATGGTTGAAAAATTAGAATTTAGTCCCTTAGGTTTGATAAAATCTCAAAAATAGTTTTGTCGTTCATAATTTTTTGTGAATAAAATGCATAAAAGTTAGTTATTTATGTGTTTAATAATAAGAGTGTGAATGAGTAGTTGATTGAACAAAAAAACGCATCATTTCATATATCGAAAGTTACATTTACGTACTTAATTTGTTTACGGTGTACGAATAAGATAAACTATTTTTAAAATTTTATCAAATCATATGGACTAAATTCTATTTTTACAAACCATAAAGACTGAATTTTATATTTCTCCAAACTATATGGACTAAATTCTATATTTCTCGAAATCACATGAACAAAACTCTAGATTTTTAAATCATAGAACTAACTCTAACTTTCTTGAAACCATAGGGACCAAATTTATAATTTACCGAAACAAAAAAGACTAAATTATCAAACGTACCTCTGAACTTCATGATTTGTTTCAATCTTGTCCCTGAACTTTGAAAAGTTTCAATAATACCCCAAAATTTACAAAATATTTCAAAAATACATCTACGGTTAAATTTGGAAGGAAACCATTAAATTTTGTTTCAAAAATGCTCCTGAACTTTAAAAAGTTTCAAAAATACCATTAGCTTTAAAACTATTAAAAATATTTTCACCATTATATTTTATTTGAAAAATCTTAAAAATTCGTTTGAATAAATATGTCATTGACCGTTGAGAAATAGTCAAAAAAAAATTCTTGCTCTAAAATTACTATTCGTCTTTCTCACTTTATATATTTTTTCTGATGACAATAAACATATATTATTTCTTGATTAATTTCTCATTTTCAAAATTCTTTTTTTTTATTGATTAAACTCTAGAAATTCAAATTTCATAAACTCAATAATTTCTTGATTAATCAAATATGAAAAACGACTAAATTGTTGTTGGAATGATTTTTTTATATATATAATTCAAAATTTATTGTGATGGGTTTGAAAACCTAAATGGGGTAGGTAATGGTAGAGATTTATTCATTTTTTTAAAGTTGAATGATAACTTATCATTATTTTATTTGGTGACATCGATTTCTAACTTGAATTATTTAATAATTTAGCTTCCTAAATGTTTAAATTTAATATAAAACTCTATATATGAACAATAATTTCTCAATGTCTTCATAATCACGTTCAAATTAAGATTTTTTGTTTAAAATTACATCGAGATTGTCCACAAGGGGCTACTCAGCGGTTAAGATGTGGGGTGTCTTGGGCATGCTTCCTCAAGCGTCTCGGGTTCGAGACCTTGAGAATGCTTTAAATAGAAAACTTTTGAAGTATCTTTGGTTTTGGCCTTGGGACATGGTACCATACAGCTAACATTCAATAACTTTATATTAAGAGTGTTCAAATAACCCGACAATCAAAGCTAACCCAACCAAAATTTAATACTCAAATGCACAGTTGGACGGGTTGATGGATTCACGAACTCAAAATTTTGGATTAGTCCAAAAAATATCCTTAGCTCAACCCCATGTGCATCCCTAGTTTCTATGCATCGAAAAACAAAGATAAAATGCAAAAAATAAATGATAAACAACAATCATACGAGAAATATATTAAGAAATTAATTTCAACATCAAACTAGCTATTCAATTAATTTTTTAAAAAAAAAACTAATATCGACTCACGAAAGTAATTCATAAGTTAAAAGTACAAACATAAAAAAGTTATAATTAAATATGTTAGGCATTTGAAACAAAACTTTTATAAATTATTCATAGTCAAGGGTATTTTTAAAAAAAATTAAAGTTTAGAGGCATTTTCGAAACTAAACTTCAGCGATTTCCATCCAATTTTAATGACAGGTTTATTTTTGATACATTTTGTAAAATTCATGGGTATATTTGAAACTTTTTAATGTTCAAGGGCAATGTTGACAAAAATTTCAAAATTTAGGAGTATGTTTGATAATTTAGTTTATGTATTTATATAATTTAGAAGTTGTTATAATTAAATTAACTACTACGAGGGTTTGAATTAAAAAAATCTAAAAGATTAAGGGGCGTTTGTCTCCCTTTTATTGGGGTTTATAAAGAATGTTTGGAAGCATATTTAGAACAGTGTTTAGAATGAGGATGGAAATAAGAAGTTATTTTGAGTGATTAAAAATAATGATAAAAATAATATTTTATTTGGTTATAGATTATTTCGGAATAGTTGTACCAAAAAAACTTGTTTGGATGTGAGTAGTTGTAGTAATAACTTGTTTGGATATAATTTTTCATTTTCATTAATATTTGTCCCTTATTTCTTCTCATTATTTTTTTTTTGAAGTTTTTTAAATATCTAATTTAGTTAAATAATGTTACAATTTTGTAAATTTACAAATGTATTTAATATAATCATCAATTAAATAATAATTATCTACTTTGGCGTTGCTTATAAATGTTTGATTATTGTTGGTTAAAATATTATTTTGATCCAATTTTGTTTCATATTTGACATCGTATTTTCAAATGTCTCTTAAAAATTTTAAGCTAACTTTAATAAAAACTAAATTTAATTATAGCTTGTTATAAATAAAAACTCTCAATTCAAAGTTGTCAAATTAAAAAAAAAAAAAAAGTGACATAACATAAATAATTGTTATAAATAAAAAGTTCGTCAATTTAGTCTTATAATAGACGGATGGTAGAATAATAAAAAAAACGTGAAAAATATAAACTTTAATTGTTAAAATATAATCAAATCATATAATAAAACTTCATTAAAAATATCATTTTAGTTTTAGACTTTTAAGTTTTGCTCTATTTTGAAATCTAAAAAATATTTAATTTTAGTATCAGACTCAGCAAATTTCATGGTGTTATGTATACATAATAAAAAATTATATAAATTAATAGCTTAATGAAACAATTAAATAAATATAAAAAATATTTAATAATGCACATATGTGTACAAAAAAAAAGTGTGGATTTTAAAATGAAGAGTTAATTTGAGGTTTACTCAACTTATAAACATAATGATTATTCACACATTCACACATAACGTTACACAGAATTCGCTAATTCTCTATAAGACATATAAATAACAACGCTTCAACAATTAAATTTCACAAAATCTCAGAATTATAACACTATTTCCTCTAAAAAACTCCTAAAGAACTAGCATTTAACTCTTATATCAAAGAGTCATCACATCTTCAAACTTGAACTATTACTTGCCCTCGAGTAATAACAAAATTTCTTCAACAAATAACAATTTCAGAGAAAAACAATCTCAATTAAATCAATCTCAATGAAGACATAATTTCCCATTTTGTAATTGCTCTAGCATGGTCAAAATAACAACATATACTCAATAAGAGAGATACATCAATTTTTCACGATTCTCAAAATTATCATCCAATCAAAGAAATGTTGCAGCAAAATAATTAAATTTAATAACACTCCTTTTACTACTCACTTAACTCCAACTTCTTCAAAATTGCTTTAGCAAAGGATTTATCCTTAGGCCTTTAATTGCTCCATTTATCTTCTCTAGATGATAATTCTCTTTTAAATTTAACACTCGACATGTGCTTGAAAATTTCATTTCTTATTTTCTCTCGAAGCTTGAATACTCACTTTTTACAACTTTCAAAGGGATCTCTCTAGGAAACAAATCAATCGAAGATAAACACTCATGTTCAATCCGCTAACATTCTCATAATTCTCAAGACATCATGCTTGAGCAAAAAGAAGCTTGCTTAACCAAAAGAACAACAGAAAAGCTAAAGCATCCTTTCAAATAATGGAATGCCCCCAGAAAGCTTATGCTACTAGCCCTTTGATTCAACTCACTCGTGTTTTTCTCACTTCCCAATTTAGTAGTCATAAAATTTTGCTACTAGTGTGATAGCCCGGCCTTTCACCCCTTATTCTTCTCAAGGTTAATTTTGTAATTTTTGGGCTTACCGGGAATCCTGGAAGTCGTTTTGAAATTTATTTTGGGTTTAAAGTATTTATTAAAGTCAGATCTCGAGAGGTGTGAAGTCGGAATTTGAAAACTAGAGGTAAAATGATCATTTTTAGCCCTAGGGGTATTTTGGTAATTTTCCAGGCCTTTTGTCCTTATATGTAAAGCCAAAAAACCCTAATCATGAGGGTTTTGTCTTTTCTCTCTCCAAAAACAGCAGCAATCATTACGTTTTTCTCGTTTTCTGCACTGTCCGACATCCTGCAGCTCTGCCACTGACAACGTCTAAAGTCCAATCATTCCCGACTTCAGTGCGCCGCCGATAGGAACTGCAACGTCAACGCCATCGTCAGAAGTTGTCGCCTCGGGAAGCAGCAGCCGCTAGCCTCGTCCAATCGCGAGTTGAGAGAGACGGGCCTAGCCAATCAGCGACTGCGACCATTTCTGCCACCGTCAGTGCTGCCAGCCGACCTATCCCCCACGTGCGCCGACAGCCACCGCCGCAGTTAGAAGCCCCCAGCTCCGTATTTGCTAGTGAATCCAAGCCTGCTTTCCTGTCGCCCGAGCCTGACACCACAAATCTGGGAGCACCACGTGCACCACGTGCACCCGAAGCTGTAGCCATTGTCCCTTGTGCGTGGGCTTGACCCGCCGTCACCGCCGGCCACTGTTCCGGCCACGCACCGCCACCGTTCTTGCTGAAAAAATTTTGGGTAGTGATTTTTGAGTATTTTCGACGCTCCGAGTGAAATTTTGATAGTTTTAAGGTCAAATTAGGACTATTTTACCCTGTTTTGGCTAGCTAAAATTGGAAACGACCCTGTGACGCGTAACTCAAGCACTCTAAAAGGATTTAGTGATTCTTCGGCCAAGGTAAGTGGAGTGATTATATCAATTCACTTGATTTAAACAGATTTCTTCAAAAGAATCAGGCATTTAAGATTGAACGCTCAATTGATATAAACTCGTAAAAATGATATGCAATAATTCCAAATTGCTATAACAAAACAAAAAGACAATTTCTATTCATTTAAAATAAGAGCTTGACACAACAATTTCTCTTTTCAATCAAACAGATAGATTTTATTTTTTTTTCAAATTTAAACTAACTTAACAACAACTAAACATCAAACCAAAAAAAAAACAAACATTCAAATTACAAACAGAACATAAAAATCAGATAAAGAGAGGTTAGCAATCAGTCATTTTCATTTTCTTCTATAAATTCTTCATCATTGACATCGCTAGATTCTGGTTGACTTGAGGGCTCCCAAAATTGTAATAAGATAGGTGGAAACTCAAGAAACTTATTGTCGGGATCAATTTTTGCTTGCAGAGTATAGAGTAAAACCTTGTTAAACTGCTGGACATATTCCCAGTATTTGTTAAACTAACCTTGGACATAATGGTCCCTGCCATCCACAAGCTGCATTTCCCAAATTAGTTCATCCACATCTACAACTAATCGAACCCCACTGGTTTCTTTTTTCAGTTGCTTCACCTTTAGCTGCACAAACATTGCAATAGGCTTTGGTTTCCTTAATTTCTCATCTTTTGATATCGGTTGGACTCCTTGCTCCATGCGTAAAGCCGTGATAAACCTCGAAAAAAAATAATTTTCCAACTTTGGTACTCACCCGCTTTCGAATCTCAAAACAAAGGATTTGGCCCACGTTAATCACTAATTCGTCCACAACCGCATAAATGAGGAGTGCTCTGGCTCTGGTCAATGGTATCATGGTTTGTCGACATTAGATTTGTATTAATAAACACCATATAAGCTTCTGAAATCAGATATGCAACATGCAAGGAACAAGTCTCAGTCGAGGCTTTCCAACTCACCCTAGGTACTCCAATAACATCAAGGAACATTCTCATCTATTCCTCAATTTGCTTTAGAATTAATGCTTGAAATTCTTTTTACCCATGAAGTGGAAGTTCTAACATTTCATTCCACGCTTTCGCACTCTAGTTAACCTTGGTCCTTTTTACTCACAACTCACAGACATTTTTATCAGTTATACCTGCATAAAATTCTCGCACTCATTCACAACGCAATTTTTTTGTTGACATATAAATTTGACTCCATCTTCTATATCGGATTGTGTTTGCAATCGACTTTGTCATAACAGCAAAACTCCTCGAAAATTCATGTTCTTGCAGAAGCAATTGATGCTGCAGTGACGTTAGCCTCTTTTGTACTAACTTTTCATCAACAACGCTTTTTACCTTTCCAGTGGTGCACCCTTTACAAATTTCTTTAGCACTATGTAAGAGAATATTCACCAATTCTACTATTCTTTCTTTGTTAATTTCGTGTCGACGAACTCTCCTTAATCTCATCATCAATCTCCTATTCAGTAACATGCACTACCCCAGTTGATTCGGGAGTGACCAAAACTTCTTTAGCTTCGGCTTCTTTTTTTAGCCAACTTCTCTTCTTGCATCACTTCTTCTTCCTGAGTCCTCTTCTCTGCCACTTCTCTTCCTACTTCTTCAACAACTTTAGCAACATTTTCTTTCTCATAATCGTTTTTTTCAGAATAGCTTTTTTCAGCTATTTCAAGTACCTTCTCATTCTTTGTTTCTTCAGAAATTTCTTCGGCCATGTCGTGCACTTCTTCTTCTAGTCTCGCCTTATCATCATTCGCCTTTACCAACACCCTTTGGCTCAGCTTCTTCTTCAGCAACTTCACTTACAACATTCTCCACTTCCATCATACCCATCTCTGCCACAATATTTTTAACAAAGATATCTTGAAGGACTTGAGCAAACACAATAGTTATAGTCTTCTCAATCACTATAAGATCTTGTGAAGTCTCCCATTCTGCTTCAACAAACGTCAACTTCTTCTTGAAATTTCTTTTAGCCACAATGGCTATAACAGGAGCTTTACCACTTCGTGTACGGGCCATTTTAGAGTTCTGGTTCAGAATGAAAACAAAAACGAAAGGTTGGAAAGGTTTCGGCAAAGCAAGAAAGTTTCCAGTGCAAAAGCGAAATTGAAAGCGTAAAAAATTCGATCGCAAGGCTTCGATATCTAAAAGAAAAATGCAAAACGGAATGTAGCGCTACACCATTTCAGTTCACGGCTTATCACGCCCAAACTGCTTCTCAACGAATCGATTCCATCTTAAAACATACGAGCTGGTAGCTTTTATGCCGATTTAATCTAATAACCGTCAAATTGAAAATCGACTGGGCCCACTGACACAAAGATATGATCTTCTAAAATGATTGCATCGAATATGCATGCAAATCCTCTTGAGCCCAACTTTTCTCTTTCCTTTCTCAGTTCATAAAAATAATTGCTATTTTTTTTTTCAAAAATATTTTTGTCATTTTCAAAGCTATTTTAAAAAATAAACAGGTCGAACATATTTACATTTTATGTCTTCTCTAATATTGAGGGATGAGTTTTCATTTTGAGGGATGAATTACTTTAAAAAGAATTGGATGAGAATGAAGATCTTCCAAACCTCCTATTCATAGTAGAGATAGGATATTCAAACAATAAGAGAATAATATCTTTTAATATCTAATATTAAAAGATATTAGAGTAGTCTCTTTTAATATTTTTCTAATAAATATTCTCAATATCTTTTTCTTAAAAGAATTGTCTACTCTGTTGAGGTAATATGAATCACTTTGTAAGAATTGGTGTCAAAATAATTTTAATTCTATAAAGCGAAATACTATTGGATTATAAAATAAATTTCACTTTTTTTTTTGTCTTGAAAGAGTTACGAATGAACTATGATTATAAAGAATCTTAATTTTAAAAAATGGAAAATAAAAAGTGAAACCAAACTTTAATTTACATTAGATCACGTGCATTTTAACTTTTCAAAGATCAGAACTTTTAGTTTAACTATTTATATAATGTCAATAGTCCATCTAGCTCAATTGATTGAGCAGCCATGTGCTCGTGGGTTTGAGCCCCACAGTGGATGTTTTGGTTTTCTTATCTATTTGCTAATTTTTTGGAAAATTATATTTATAAATGTTTTTATAAAACAAACAAAGTATAGATAATAAAATTGTTGGGATAGCTTTGTAGGAGAGGACCAGATTGAAGATCAGTAGGTCACATGTTCAATCCTTGTTCATCACATTTACATACTCTCTTCTTGAAACCAAACTTTAACGTTTTTCGTTAGATTAAGTGGGGGAGGATGTCAGAGTCATAGAATATGCTCTGACGACCCACGTCCTGACAAGCCATGATGTGACCAATGAGGATGGTACATCATCCATCACTCCAAGTAGAGTGTTTAATTGTGTCAGCTGGATGCATCAGAAAGCAAGCTACGATGATGTCTAGGTGTTAGTGTCAAGGCTTAGTGGGGGCACGATGGGGTCTAGAGCTATCCCGACGATGTCGAGGCTCGAGATGGAGTTTTGACGAGCGGCTCTAGAGTTAAGTTTGTATGAGCTAAGATGTAAGCTCACCAATTTGGTGACAATCGTACACTCGACGGACGCTCCACGCTGGCGTATGATTCCTCGTCAAAAAGACATGCATGAGTGGAATACTGAAAATGTGTCAGAATGTACTATAGGGAGAGGCATGGTGTCAACTCTCCACCACCCTTGGGCCCTGTGGCCTAAGTGAGTTACTCCATGGCACATGCGTGTATCGTCACGTTGGATTCTCGTGGGCCGAATGGATGCATGTGCGAGTATATAAGCATAACCAAGATAATTCCACTGTGTGTTCGATGAAGCTTAGTCAATGCCTGGTGAACCTCACTTAACGACCCAAATGCCACAAAGTATGAGCGATCCGAGTTTGGGGCTTGTGTTCCCCTCTAAGGCTGGCCATGATGAGCATGAAATCATGACGCCGCACGAGTCGAAGAGAGTGACCATGACACAGGGCGTGTCATAAAAACAAATAAAAGACAGTCAAAGTGAGCCATATATAAGAATTGGTGACATGGATGGTGTGACGATCATGATTGTCCAATGCGTGGTGCACATGGTCGCATGTCCGTTCAACCCCGTTTCATCGTGAGGCACCTGCTCTAACCCGACGAGCAAGTCAGCCAAACGAAAATCGCAGAGCGGGTGGCACGACAGGGCCAACCTCCCCCCACAAGCCTCGAGAAAGGTTTTCGAAAGAGAGAGAAAGAACGTTTTGAAATACGTTTTGTCTTTGAAAGGTAT
>JBBMEG010000009.1:7870033-7909887 GCA_037832605.1 Cyclanthera cordifolia | reverse complement strand
AAACGTTATAATATATTAGTAATACACCTGAGATCTGTGATAATTAAATTTTTCGACGTTTCTAATATATTATTATATTATAATATAATACTAATTGGTGGACTAATAAACACAATATTATACACATACATATATAATACCTTAGTGATTATATAATACATCATTAATGACATTTTTGTAAATAAAATCATCTTCAATTTAGAGTTTCTTTCCTATTAAACATAGCCGTCACCAACTTCTTACTGCAACTTTGAACTTCCAAATGGTGGGTTTGAGTTGCAGAGGTTACCATCTCTCGTTGGCGCCAACAATGAAGGTCGAGTTGGGCGGCGGCGGCGAAGAGCGCGTTGGGCGGGGGTGGTGAAGAGCCCGTTCGGCGGCGGCGGTGAACGACACATATTCGACAGCGACTGTCAATGGCGGCGGTCAACGGCGAATTCGAATGATAGTTACTCAAAAGGTACTAATGTACTTTTATGTTTTTTTAAATACTAAAAAAATGCGTTTTGAATATTCTTGCAATTAAGTTGATTTTTTTGGCAGGAATGAAAAATTTATTCTCTAGATGGCTATGGATATAAAACCCCAAAAAGATCTCTATTGTTTTAAAAAAATAAAAATAAAAATTGAGTTGAAAAGCGCATTCTAACCGATCAACTTTTCACCTAACATTTTATTAGGGTTTTACTCTAAAGTAGTCTAAAGAAAAGTAACGATTTTTTTTTTTTTTTAATTCAACCGTATCATCTGAGTAAATTATACAAGAATATTAAATTGAAATTTTAAGAATATTTATAATTAATATTTAGAATAAGAATTTATTTTGAGTATTTTTAGAGTCAAAAAATTGTTTAGCTGTAATTTTTAAAAATATTTATAACTAATATATAGAATGAGATTTATTTTGAATATTTAAAGTAATGATTACTAATGATTGCAGTAAAAAAGCTGCTTGTTTGAATATAATCTTTAAAAGTACTTAGAATTAAGATTTGTTTTGAGTATTTATAAGTAATAATTAATAATGATTCCCGTAAAAAAATGGTTTGACGTAATTTTTAAGAGTATTTAGAATGAAAAATTTATTTGTGATTAGAGTAAAAAGCTGATTTAGATGCAATTTTTTTTAAAAGTATTAGTAAATACTCAATCCAAACATCCTAAAATGTTATACAAGAATTAAAAATTGTATAAATAATTAAATTTTAGAGCAACAATATTTAAAAGTTAAGAAATTTGAAAACTTGTGAAAAAATTTTTTGGGTACGTTGAATGTCTTTTAAGTAAAAAAGAATGTGTTGTCTAGCCTTATCTCTCCACAATCTATTTCGGGGCTCCGTTAAAATCTCTATGGAGGTTAGCTCGTGAGCATATATGGGCAGGGGCTGTGATATTAGGCTCCTCGCTTACCTCGTTCGTGGGCTTAGTAGTGAGCAGGGTGATGGAGCTCATTCAGAGCTTTTCGGGGAACTTCGATGTGCTTTGCCGAACTAACTCGGAGTTGGCTAGAGGTCAGAGACAATGAGGGAAAGAGAGTTCCATGTGGTTCATCGGGCGAGGTTTGTCTCGCTCGGTGGAGAGGAGAAGGTCCAAGCTTAATACGAAGGAACTATTTATTCTACAACATTTGGTTGTCAATGAAATCGTAAGAAAATAAATTTTCTCATAATCTTTTAATTCTCCTAAATTATTTTGACTAATTCACTAAACCAATCTATAACGACACTTTTTTTTTTGTAACTTCCCAAGGCATAACTGTAATGCTGTTTTGGCAACTGCCAGAGGAAGATATCCTATGCGCCAAATTCCAACATTTGAAGCATGGACGTTCTCAAATGGTAGGCTTTGCTTCTGTGGTACTGATCATTAAAAAAACCTAAAGAATCTAAGAGATGTTTGGATTGAGATTTTAAGAGTATTTAGAATGAGATTTATTTTGAGTATTTAAAAGTAATGATTACACTCAAAAACTCGTTTGAATGTAGTTTTTTTAGAAGTATTTCGTAAATAATACTTCTAGATACTATAGGAGTTATGAGTTTGATTTATGATGGCTACCGACTTAAGACTTGCTTGACACTCAAATCTTGTAGATTCACATGTGTCACATAAGAATAATCGATGAACGTGTAAACGAACACGCACACACACATAATCTTTGTCAGCAAATACCAAGATATGCAATGGTTATTTGCTTATCGTCTGAATATTAGTCACCAACAGTCTTACATATGAGAAACAACCATTTTCCAAATGATGGATACAATTTCTACCTCTAGCAATGGTTTCTCTATCGAATTAACTTAGATCTCTACCGTGTAAACTATGAGTTGATCTACTGATTAAGAGAGTCTTATAGAAAGTAAAAGATTATGGATTTAAGATCTCGAGGTTTACATTTGTTGGTTGATATAATTAAACTCAATACATAATCTTAAGTTTTTGGGTTGATCAGTGGTTTAATATAATTTAACATAGTACGGAGATTTTTCTCATTCTTATGTTCTGTATCAACGACTCTGCTTCCTCAAACAACCCAACTCGTCCAAGAAAACTAATCACGCATCCATTAATGTTGGGATTTCAGAGAGATCATGTAATCATGAATCATAGAGCTGAAAAATTGGTGTCCGAGATATACCTAACCATCATGTTTAAATTTGTAAGCATATCAAAACACCAATAGAAGTTATCTCATTTGGTTGAACTCCATCGCAAGAACATTTCGAAAATTTGTAAAAAATTAATTTTTAGATAGTGATCACCATAAATTGAACCTACAACTTCTTAGTTTCTTAATATCTTTTTAACCACTAAGCTATCTTTTAACTATAAGCATGTGTCTACTTACCAAGGTCAATGGCACCCAAATAAGCACAAGAAAGTTATTTCAAGTGGGCTAAATGCCTGAGGCTAGAACCTGGCCGAAGAGCGCCAAGCCTTCTTTGTAGCTGCTCATGAGAGTGTGACCTCCGAACATAACAAATCCACGAATCATCAAACAATTCTTGAACAACAAAACTTACCAAACTTATCGAGAGGTACCTCGTGCATACTTCCTATCAGAATAACAATGTGCACATGAGTAATGTAATTATATAAAAATGTTTTAAAAAATATATATTAAAAATTGATGATTTTACTTAAAAATGTGACACATTGTTATTTGCACAAAAGGGTGAAAAGTATGTACAATTATCTCTTGAAGAGTAGGCAAGTTTTACTAGTAGTCGAATTTCATTGCACATCCAATGCAGAATATATATCGGTGCATCCAAGAACTAAGCTTCAAACCGAGTGATCAATCTACAATCCAAGAGACCATCAGAGTTTCCTAATTATAGAGGGCTTAATTAAGGGACAATGAGCGATCTACAAACCAGCATAGAGTGATCTAGTGGTCAAGAAGAGCTTTTGATTGCTTAAGGTGACGTGTTCATTCAATGGTAGCCACATACTAATGAATTAATTTTCTACAAATTTTTTTGACATCCAGGGTCAGAGTTGGTGCGCATAAGCTCGCCTCAACAATGACAGATATCAAAAAAAAAAAAAAATTTTGACTGAGCAGTAGCACAAGCTGAAAGAACAGAGAAAATTGTAGTCTCCTTTGCAGTGACAATTGCTTTCCTCGTGTCTTCGAACAAAAACAAACCTACATTTCTCACAGGCATTTCATCAAACAGTTGCCGAGCACGATCCATGTTACCCCACAAAGCATAATCCGCAATCAGTACAGAGAATGAAATTGCATCCCTGAAATTACTTTGATCTGGGAATAGTTCATTTCATTGATTGCACATACATATTGATGAGAAAGAAAGTATGAATATATACACACACACACACACACATCATACACAAACCCAAGCTTCAAAACAAGCGTATGAATCAATTTCCCTTCAGAAATAAATGTAAAAGTATAAGAATTCGGCTCAAACACAGAATGAATCATCCTGAAGAAAAAGAACTAATGAAAGAACCGGCGAGAAACCCAATGAAAGCCTACTTCAATTCATCGAATTCCATGAACAATATGTCATATATTTGGATTTTTCTGTCTTAATTATTGTTAAATTTAAGAAAATAAAAAGAAAATTCTGGATATTACTTTTCTCTCTGCAGCTTTTTTTTAGTACATTTTGGAAAGTAGATTACCATTACAGATTTCCAAGATGTTTATTGCAGTATTTATAGTATTCATTTTGTATGTAAAACGTGTTATATGCGTTATTTATTTATTTATTTTTTATTGTTTTATGCAGTATTATAATTTTCAAATATCAAAGATGTAAGAGTTTTGTCCCCGAACATCACAATGCTACTAAGAGAGCAAAGAAATCAAGTTAGAGTCATCTAATGAAATGAAGACATGTGTGAAATGAGAACGTTGTGGAAGATTATGTCATAATAAGCAGTTTTGTAAGAAACCATATTTGTATAGTTACTTTATGTTTTATTTCACATCAAACATAAATTTATGAATTTAATATGTTACGATCTATGGCTGGTTTTTATAATACGTGTATCTTATTATTTAATAAAGTATTAGAATCAAATTTCAATTTATGATACCAAGTTATATATGTAATAACTTTTTACGTTAACTAAATTACCAAAACACAATAAAAACAATCGACATATTACCTTTCAACTCAATGTATTATATCATATTATCGTGTTATGACTATCTACCGAATTTTTATCATTCTTCAAATATTATCTTTCAATTTAAAGTATTATCAAATATTACCGTATTTAGACTATCTACCCAATTGTAATACAAATACTTTCAGTTTACCATGATACCCTGAACTGCTATATTATAGAATGAAGTATCATTAATAAGTCGAAACAAAATATTTTACACTACAATATTATCATTCTATAATTAAATACGAACATTTTTCTTCATTTTTGTTTTTATGAAATTGATCGATAATAATTGCATGGGTATTATGGTAATCTAGTATTTAATGAAACTACCTTATTTTATTTTAAGGCTTGAATATCAATATAATTTGTATGAAACTTAGCTAGATTTTATTATTATTATTATTATTATTTTTTGGCTCTAGAGATCTACCAAGAGCTCAAAATTAAACCATTTATCAAATCATATCTTTTGCAGCATTAATAAAGTCAAATCATTTTCAAAAATAAAAACAATGAATTTAAGAGGTAGCTTTCAATGAATTGCTAATTTTAATGAAATAAAAATGATCAATAAATACAAATGAAAAGGTTTGGCTATTAAATTCTCCAATGAATTTGAGAAGCTTGAGTAGACATTAAATTCTCCACCACTCTGGAATTTTGTTTAGCAAAATTTAAGGAAGTGAATTATGGTGATTGAAAGTGTAGGGAGAGAATCACATTCAGTTAATATTTTCCTTTCTTTTCACTTTTTATGAAATTGATGTAATAATAATCATAGGGTAATCTAGTATATAATGAAATTACATTATCTTAAAGGCTGGAATATTACCTTATCTTAAAGGCTTGAATATTGATGCAATTTGTATGAAACTTGGCTAGAATATTGTTAATGTTATCTGCTAAGTTTGGCTATATACGCAAAAAGCTCTTCAATTATTTTTAAATAAATATAAAAATAATCTAAAATTTTGAAATATGAAAACCAAACTGAAACTAGAATCCAAACTTATGGACTAAAAATGAACATTATTAAAATATTATGAGTAAAAACTATTTTTTCGGTCATATATTGCCTGAATTGTTATCCACTTTCAAAGCTATTAGTAAAATAATTATGCATGATAGATTTAATTTGTACTCCTATTACTAAGTCAAGTTATACACACACATATAGAGAGAGAGAGAAAGACTTTGTTTTGAAGTGTTGGGATGAGGATTCTCAAGTATTATTAAAGGAGGGGTGGGCTTGCCTTTTACAATGGAGAGAATAAAGAGTTTGTGGAAAATGAAAGGACATTTTTTGCATTTGTCGAAGGTTTTTGTGCTTCATTTCAAATATTCATCGTGTATATATGTTTTTTGCTTCACTTTCTTTTTCTTTTTTTTAATTATTATTATTCATATTTATTCGATGCTACAACAAACTACTAAAATGAATATAATTCAATCGATGTCTTGACCAAATTATAAGTAACATAAAAAAACAAGGCAAAATCCCACTTTGTGCTAATTACTTGGTCCTAGGCACAACGACCTTTTGAACAACTTTATATCACAACAAATATATAATAATAATTAAAACTTCAAAATTTTAAGTAATAGACTTTTTATTATAAATAAATATATATATTTATTGTTAGATTATATTTAGATAGAAGAAACTATCATTATGAATTGAGTTCAATAATTACAAACAATAATCATGTAGTTGCCATTAATAAATTGTCTAGTATTTATATTTTATACGAAAGAATCAAATTATTTATCGAATGATTTATTAATATCTACCCTACATAGCACGGCACACATGTAGAAAATAAATAAATAAATAAATAGCTCTCCGAACAATATAAAAAAAATACAATAAAGTAATAAATCACTTTTTTTGATATACTGCCCATGCCAACCAGCGTCGATTCGCCGCGTTTCCAATTATTCCATTTTATGAGAGATAATTATTCCAATTAAATGATTTACTACTTTCTAAAAAGTTGCTAATATATAATTTTTCTTTTTATTAATTTAATATGCTTTGTATCAAATATTAGTATAATTTATATGTAGGTAATAAAATATCATGGACTTTTAAGTTCTTATAATATAAAGACGTCATAAACGAGTTTAGTTCAACTAGTATTAGTGATACATTAGTATTCACTCGATCGGTAGTTCGAGTTCTCTATGTATCATCTTCTATATAAGATTTGTGGTTCATCTCCTCCAATCTGTACTCAAAAATAAATAAATAAATAAATTCGAGCATATTAATATTTGTGCTTATGGATTTTTTATGCTTTATAATTGTATATTGCTTTTTTTTTTTTCCTCTCTAGCAAAAAAATAATATCGATTGATTCATTTTAAATATCTTATCTTTCCTATTTATTATGGTTTGGTCAACAAACTTTCTTACATTTTGTTTATAGTCCTTCAACTTCATATAAAATACAGTTCTCACTATATTTATTTTACCTTTGAAACCCAACAAATAAATCTGGTAAATGAAACAATTTATGTAAACATGGTATTAATATGGAACATGAACAAAACACAGTTCTAGTTCAAATTTAATTTTAATTTAGTTCAGGGCACTGTTATTTTGAACACCAACATAAAATACTCTAAATAGAAATATTCTTCTAAAATTATGAAAATATTAATAATGTGCAACTTCACCATTACTATTTTTAGTTTATTAATGCAAAAGCTAAGTATAAGTATAATTCAAAATAGTCACATGATTGTTTTTTTTTTTTTTTTTAAATGTAAAGAGAGATTACTCTCTAATATCAACCCTATATCTATTTTAACTACTTTTATAAGACAACTACTTAATCTTACGATATTTTATTGTTAACAAGATCGTCTAAATATATGAACACTACCGTTTGAATCATAACTATTGGTTCCGCTTGATCATTTTAATATTAAAATGGATACCATCAAATCCGTACAATAATCTATAAAGTTTTTTATGAAAAGGAAAACAAGGGAGAGGCGATCAAATTGTCAAAATCGACATAGCTCGACACTTCTAGGTTAGAGGTTGGATCTCTCACCTCGAGAGAGGTCAAATCAAAGTAGAATTTGGAGGTGGATGTGCATATCGATGCATATAAATTAAGCGATCGGAGGGCCAGAGAGAAAGCAAGGGTGAAATGGCAGGATGATGAATCTAGGGAGTGCTCATCTTTTTGTTGAATTATTGAAGGAAAAGAAATTCGAGGGAGATGATGGATGTGCACTTAATAGGAATAGATTCCAATGGAGAAAGAAGCAATTGTATTATAATAACCCCTTTTTTTTCTTTTTTACTTTGTTTCAGTTGTTTTGTTATGTTTTTCACCCACATAATGAAACTACATGGGGAAGGTTTATTTGGCCAAGTTGGAGCAAACAAAAGCCACCCAACACACAAAGGCATCTCAACTATATCAGATATTTGCCTGCTTTTTGTTCTTGGCCTGCACCTTAGCTAACTTTATCGTAATCTTGATCCGAACCACTTCAAGAGTTTGGATATCCATCTCAAAATCAATTCATAAAAGAAAAGTATTCACCTATCTTATATACTAATAGAAGGTAATTTTCTTACTTTCTAATAAGCGATACTCAACGCAACCCAAAAAGATTATATCAATAAGATGTATGTAATATTGATCAAAGGATTAGAAAGCTCCCATCTCCTTAGATTGAACTAAAAGAACTGAATAAAAATTCTTATTATTCATTTTCCTCTTTATTCTTCCTATTAGTCATTTGAATATTAATATATCAATTTAGTCCTCAAACCTTTTTTTTTTTTTAAGTATATATGTTACCTAGGGTACAAATAATGTCTAAATTATTTAAAGTATATAGCTCCAGGGTCATAAAGAAACACCACATTCTAATTCTATATCTCGTTTCCTTTGTTAATTTCAGACATGTTTTACAACTTAGTAACTATAAGTTTACAGGTTCTCAGGGGTGATTGCATTTGGAGGAGAGGAAGAGAGTTTAACTTTATGATTGTTTTTAGTACGTTACATCCTCTCCATTACTTCTCTTCAATCTCTTAATCTCAACTTCTCTATGATATCGCATCAAACCTCAAAATCAAATTTTATATTAAATTTCATCTAAAATAATCACTTCATTTTCTCATCTTCCTCTCCTTCCTCTCCTCTCCTTCCCCTCAAATCCAAAATCCAATCATCTTCCCTCCTAAATCAAATGTTGTTCATTATATACACACCTACCGTCTTCAACAAGAACTGTAATCGGCGTTCTTAATCATAGGAAGAAAGTGGCTAAAATAATTTAAATAACTATAATTAATATTTAAAATTTTAAAGAGTAAAATATCATTTTAGTCCCAAACTTTTCCTTTTATTCCATTTTGGTCCTTGGACTTTCAAATATCTAATTTTAGTCCCTGAATTTTGTAAAAAAAAAACTTTAAATTGGTTCCTACCATAAATTTGAAGTCAATAATAATTAAAATTGGTTCAATAATGTTAATAATTTAAAAACAATCTAAGATAAAATGGGAATACATGTTTAAAATTTATATAGGAAGATGATAATTTTCTTAACAAAGAATAAACAAAAAAAACATTATAAAGAATAATTTTAAGCTTTTTTTTTGAAATTACAGAAAGTTTAGGGGTTAAAATTAGACTTTTGAAAGTTAATGGACGAAAATGGAATAAAACTCAAATTTTAGGGACAAAAATTAGACTATTGAAAGCTCAAAGACCACAACGAAATAAAAGGGAAAGCTGAGGGATCAAAATGGTATTTTACCTAATATTAAAAACAAAACTAAGAAGCTGGTGACTCAATTTAACAATCGAATTGAACAGTTTCGGTCTCATTTGATAACCATTAGATTTTTCATTTTTTATTCTTGAAATTTAAGTTTATATTAACCTAAATTCTCTACCTATGTTTTATCTTTCTCTTTAAGTAAATATATAGATCTTAACTAAATTCCGTAAATCAAAACAATTATTTGAAAGCTATTTTTTTTAGTTTTCAAATTTTTGTTTTGCTTTAAAAAACACAAGACATAGACATCAAAGTCATAAAAATTACGTGTTGGATAATAGTTATAGGCATAAATTTCAAAAACCAAAAATAAAAAAGGAAATGGTTATCAGAGCTAGATAGCAAAACAAAATTTGGATAAAAATCTGAGAACTAAAACTATATTGAAACCTATGTATGCTTCAAACTTAAAATGAACTAAGATCTATCAGTGATGAATTTTGGCCTGTTATCTAGGGTATCTCAAGATGCAAAGGAATTAGAATAGAGTGCAACCTTTTGAGAAAAGCTGTCACTTTATAGACAAAAGCGCAATGATTGGAATATAGAATTAAAATACTAGTATGATTGAACTAGATGTCTTGAGTAACTAAAGAAACATAGGCTAGTTATTATGACAGGTTGATCCAAAGGTCAAATAAGAATCTGGTAAATCATAAAGTATTTAGTGGTTATGGGTTCAATCACTTGCTGCCAATCTAAATATTAGTTTGAGTTACCTTGACAGCCAAAAGTAGCAGAGACGCTAGATGGTTGTTTTGTGAAAATAGCTGATGTGTGTGAAAGCGGGTCAGGAGATAATCACTAGCACATGAAAGCCTTTCTTAATTGATTTGTGCTGCTTAGAGAAATTAATCTACCCATCTGGAGTTTTCAAAAACGTTATACATAACATTTTCTATGTTAATAATGAAAAAATGATCAAAAGACACAAGGTACAAATACAATTATTTTAGCTCACTAATTTCATATGTTAATACCGATGTTTTTTTTTTATACAACTATGGGAGAAACCTCAGCTAGACATAACTCAACTAATGTCTAACTAAACAAGACATTATAATGTTGAGTAAGAGATTTAAATTCTCATCTCACAAATAATTGAACTAAAAAAAGCAAAGATAAGATTAAGACGTACCACACTGTTTTAACAGGTGCAAGGTGCAAAAAGACACAAAGGCTCTTTAAGACTTGAGGCGCAAAAGGGCAATGCACAAAAAAAGCGCGGATTTTATTTTCGAGGTGAACCCTGTTAAAAAATAAATGGATAAGTCCAAAAAAAAAGGGAAGGCTTAAAATAAATAAGTCCTAATGGTTAAAAAGCTCAAACTCATCCCTTCTAGAAAAATAAAAACCTTACACAGTAAATGCATTCAGAAAATAAAATAGACACTAGCAAATATATACAAACATAACATACATGCATATGTTAAGAGACGTTGGTTAAAAAAAAAAATGTAATGACTGATCAGTGATCGTAGAAGAAGACTCATCAAACTCTGCCGATGAGCCTTCAACAACAATCCCGACGAGGAGGAGTTCGAATTCGTTTAAGCAGCGTCGCCAATTTTGTCTGAAATGGAGAAACAAACAGTAAAAGAGTTTTTTCATTTCAAAGGGACGAGGAAGAGTTGAAAAAACAATGAACTAATTTTGGGTTTCGAAACTTTTACGATAAAAAATTTGTTTAGGAAGTTTTCGAATTTTCGCCTAAAAAAAATTGACGTAATTTGATTATGATTGTAAAAAATAATAACTAAAGCACATTAAACGCCCGCTATTGCGCGTTGTGCCTTGCTGAAGCGAAGGCCACACAATGACCCTTGGGCTTTTTGGCATTTCTGGGAGATTTATTGGACTTTTAAAAACAGTGTCCAACCTTTGGAGGAATAGACATCTTAATCAAGCTCATGAATTATATAGTTATCGAAAAATAATTATATGCGTTTTTTTTCTATTTAGTATAGAGAACAAACAACTGCTACATATGAAAATAAATTCTACCGTGTCAACTCAAACTCCATTCATATTTTTTCCAACTAGAAAGATTTTCCAACATCTCTACCTAATATATTCTATGTAACAAGTATAGGAAATGTATTCAGAATCATTACTATTTCTAGACAGCCAGTTAGTAATGAAAATATATTATATAATTACCTAGTACTGCATGGGATGTATAAATAATAGACACATTAGACGAAGAATTTGATGGTTCCCCACTTCTAGACGCCATTCCTACACTAGCATCTCAGACTCAAGTCCACTTCCATAAACAAGCTTAACTTAATTATTATGAAAACTATAACAACTTAATCTAAATATAAAGAGAAAAGAAAGAAAAGTAAAAAAAATTTAACTTCGGGAATCGCATCACGAGGAAACCATCTGTGTAAGGGTAAGGGAATGAAAAAAAAATGTCAAAAAAATGGACCCAACGCTATGACTATGAGAACTTGGCCAACTATAAAAGCCCCCCGCTCCCCAGCAATCAAAATCAATAAACGCTCAATTCTAGCAAAATTTAAATCCCCTCCCACCAATTCAATTCACCAATTATCCAACAGAACCCTCCATTTTTTGTTTTTTTTTTTTGGGTTATTTTATTCCATCCACCTTCTTTTCTTCATCGAAGGTGAGCTTCCTACTTCAGTAGTCAAAAATCTTACTCTTTTTTCTTCTCTCTTTCATTCTTTTTTTTTTTCGTCTTCAGCTATTAGAAAAAGGTGAAAAAAGTATTCAGAATTCAACATTTTCAGAAGAAGATAAATGTATGCTAGTTACTAGGCCTTAATTATTACATTTGGAACAAAAAACGGTAATCAAATTTCAAAGTCTAAATTTCTTCTCCCGTCTACTTTTTTTTTTCTTTTTTTTTTCTTTGCACTCCAATTGCATTCATATAGGTTGAACATAGCTGAAAATTATGACAGAATTTAGACCCTTTATGCAGATTTTTATGTGTTCAATCTCTCAATATATAAGCTATGTGATTTTGGTATATAGAAGGGCTTAGGGAATGAGCTGGTCAGCAGGAGATTGGATATGCAATGTTTGCCAGAACGTAAATTTCAAGAAAAGAGAAGCATGCCATCGTTGCAGTTACCCCAAATATGGAGGCCCAGACCCTTCAACTTACAGTTACAACAAGACAGAGGTATTGGCCGGAGACTGGTACTGTACCACAGCCAGCTGCGGAGCTCACAATTACGCCAGCCGGCCCAACTGCTTTAGATGTGGTACATTTAAGTCTGTGTATCCTGGTGATTATGGCGCCTACATGATGGGTTCTGATCAGTATGGTTCTGATGCAAGCATCCCACCTGGATGGAAATCTGGAGACTGGGTTTGCCCTAGGTACACAAAAATAATGAACTTTACAGTTAAAGTTGATCAAAATTTTAAAAAAGGAGAATTTATTCTCTCAAGTTATACCGCATGTTTTGAATGAGAAATTAATGCAGAAAGTTAGAATCTGCATAAATGAACTCCTGCATTATTTTCAGCTAGAGAACTTCAAATTCCTTACTCAAAAAATCATGCTGAAACATAATGTTGTATGGTACAGAATGGGATGTGGAGTACATAATTATGCAAGCAGGATGGAGTGTTTTAAATGCAAAATACCAAGAGATTTCGGTAAGTTGATATCAACTTAAACAATTACGTTTGTTATCTGCCCCTCAAAAAGTAGTTTTTGAAATTAACCAGTTTTGATTGGGTTTATGTATGTCACTTGGGTATGTAATACAAATTACAATATTGGGTAAACTCTTATCTTTCAGGTGCTGCAGTTTGAAGCAGGAAGGAATTTTGGAAGGCTCTCCTTATGCGATTATATTGTCTTCTTCACATCTTATCCAAATCCAAATACTTCCTTTTTCTTTTTTTAGATGACTAACAATAATAATGTTAAGCCCTTAGAATAATCCTCAATATATCATGGGTGAAGGCCCATTTTCCCCTCTTCACATCGCAATATAGCTAGCTACTCTCTCTCTCTCCCCTTAATGTAACAAACTTATCTGAATACTGTGTTTGGAGGTGGCCTCTCCCATGGAATGTCAATGGTTGCTTTATAAACAGAACCAATTTGAAATGGAAAATGTTATGGATTGAAATTATGTCAGCACATAGATCTTTTAGATTGAACTCGGAGGAACATGAAAAGATTAATAGGAGGAAAAATTTGTGAAGGAGAATTGAAGGAGAGTGGGGTATTGATTGCGATTCATATCACAAGTGAATAGAAAGTTCCTAAGAAGATAGACTCAACTTTCAACTCACTAATTTATGGTCCTTTAAGCATCAAATTTCAAAGAAACAAATTCTTTTATAAAAATAGATAAAAACCAGGTGCCCCCACTTCAACGGACATTAAACGAAACACCAGGCTTAATAGTATTATTAGGCTCAAACAAATTACAAGTCAAATCCCAACTCTGGTTTGTGGCTGTAAGAAACACCTTCTGCTCCCTAGAAAAGAGTCCAATATCTAGAGAATCTTTGCAGGCTAATTATATAATACAATTTACTTTCATCTTCTAAATATGCTATTTAACTTTGGAGATTCCAATTAACTTATCACGAAAAAATCCTTCCCCGAACTTGTCCCTTAAAACTCACAAGAACATATCCAAAATACACATTGCTGCCAAGACAACTAATCTTTACACATACTTGAAAAGGACAATAGTAGCAAAACTTACTTAAATCGAAAATCGTATGAAGAACGCGCTGGCATGAAAATAACGGTAAAATCTCTGTATATGAATTAATAATGGCTGTAATTTTGAATCATCTCTTAGATTACTCTCCCGCTAACGATTTCAATCGTAAAAGCTTCAATCTCAGTGGAAACGAGAATCACCATCATCGCCTCAGAAACAGCTGGATCATCTGTACAATGCAATAATACGATAAGATTCAGAGTGATCTTTCCAGAAAACATAAAAATGAATGGAGACTCAGAGTCTGAACATTTACGCAATAACAATCGGTCAGAACAATTACCAAAATAAGACGAAAAATCGATCCACAATTCGCTTCGAATCAGTTAATGAGTGTAACGATTGTAAACGAAACATGAACTTCTCCAGTCCGCTCATGGCTGTATACAGGCAAGGGCATATCAGCATCTCCGGAAATTTCTTCTCTCAGGCGTGAGCAGAGTCCATTTTCTGTTGAGTGTGAATGTACAGAGATAAAAGTTTCATACGAATCTAAAGAATAATGAAACGAGATGCGATGAATTAAGAGATAATAATGTTGCACGATTGTGAGCTTGAACTTAGCGAAATTTGGCTGGAGTTTTTTGGTGATCTAAATCCTTCAGAGGACTAATCAATTCGCCGGCTTCGTGAACCTGCCGCTTCCGAAGAAGACGACGAGATGGCAGAGTAGTTTCATCTCAATAATTTTAATTATAATATTTTATGAGAAGTATTTAGGTCATCGGAAAATATAACAAAAATAAATAAATAAACAAAATAGTGACCTCTTAATTTTATTTGTTTTATTTTTCTAGTTTTATAAGTAAAAAATGTATAAAATATTTTATATTAATGTGAACATTATTTTTTTTCAATACATTATCATTTAATTTAATATAATATAATTACACGCAACTTTCATCCCTATAACTGAATGGATCACTGACACAGTGGTTATATATAATACATTTTTTTGTTATTTAAAGTTACTAATGTACTTTTATATTTTTTTAAATACTAAAAATAGTCGTTTTGAATATGCTTGCAATTAAATTGATTTTTTGGTAGAAATGTAAAAAATTTTCTCTAGATGAGACATGAACAACCCTTCCTTAGATCAATATAGATTGTTTTTTTTTTTAATGACTTTCGTTGTTTATTGACATTTAAATTCAACATTATCTTCGCGATGAATATTTATTTTTTATTTATTTGAGAGTATTAATATTTAAATTTGTGATTCTCTCACCAATTTATACTCAAAAAATAATATTAATAACCAAATATTTTAAAAGGGTATTTTAGTCATTTTAAGTATAAACAACTATTTTTCTAAAATTCTATGTAATTTTTGTTTTTTTATATATGTATGAAAAATCCTCTTTAATTTAAAATGATCTCCGGTTTGTAAAATCAAAATGCGAAGCGGAAGGCCATTTGTGACGATAATTTCGTTGCTACCTTTTCACTTCTCACACGCTCGCTCGTCGTTTTCTCCTTCTTCTTCTTCTTCGAATTCCTTGTGAGTTATGAGAAGAATACCTATGGTGGAAGAACTGCGTAAGCGCAACACTGATTGCGTCTATTTTTTGGCTTCACCTCTTACCTGCAAGAAGGTCGGCTTTTCTTGCTTATATAATCTAACCCTTTTTTACAGTTCGTCGATTTCCTTAATTTGATGTTAGAATCCCTTCTCCACATGCGTCACGACGGTAGGATTTAGGTTATGTTTTACATGATTTCATCACAATTGTGAGGATCTTGCTCTGCATTTCAGGGGTTCTCTCTAGTTTTACTTGTTAATGTTGAAGAGAAATGGGGTTTGTTTACGAGTTTGAATTTACAGGATGTCGGACATTGCGAATGGTTTTTTTCAGTTCATTTTCTACCTCCAATCATCATTAAATTTATCGATTTTAATGTAGAGTTTGGTTTTCGTGTTCATTTTTTCGCTGTTATTATAGCTAATTTCTACTTCGTTTCATTAAGCGAGTGTTACTACTAATCCTTCTTCAGGGATTTGATTGTGAGTATCGGCACAGCGAGATCGCTAGGCTGAACCCTAGAGATTGTTACTACTGGCTGGCTGGAAACTGCTTAAATGCAGCCTGTGGGTTTCGGCATCCGGTAAGCTGATAATCTGCTTGTTAAATTTCCCATGAACTTGAATGGCGTCGGTGGCTGTTTCTTCTACCTTATTTATATATGTTTAGCTGTTAAGCTTGATTGGACAAAATTTTTGTTGGAAGGGTTGCACATTTTCTGGTGGTTTTTACTTGGGAACCTACGAGTATTTGGATTGAGTTAAGTGCCATTTTGTGGAAAACTATTTTCCTGGTTCTCAGGTTTGATTATGCTGTGTTTTTTTTTCTTTTGTTTTGCTTTAAATTTTAATCCCCATAACGCAGGTGTAGCTAAGGATTATTAGTTGTTTGGAAAGTAACAATGCTGTAATGGATTTATGGCGATAATTAAGACATGCAGTTGAGGAAGTGATTTGATTTTGATTACTTTGTCATGCACTAAACATAGATGGTCTTAATTTTCAAATATGTATTATAGCTCATCTTTATGGACGGATCCCAGAACTAGCAATTTCAATATCTATTCGTTCAATGATCGAGCTATGTTTATAATTAATGGAAGCCATGCAGGAATACACAGAAACCTACAAGAACTTATTAAGCCTTTCAAAGAACCTCAAGCATTCAAGCAAATTGTTTCACATGTTTTAATAACTTGTTGATCTTGTCCAGTTCATATTTTTCTGGATGGAGAACACAAGTAACTGAGCACCTATCCTGCGATCTATATTTATCATTAAAGGAAACTTTGATAACCTACTTACTATCTATCTATTAAGAATGCTTTGATCAGAACTAAATGCCAAATCCGTAAATGTTTTATTCAAATCGACATAATAGCTATAAATACTTTAGATATTAACTTTTCCCTCTGTTATGCTTTGCCTTGCGATTATTAATTTAAGTTAATGGTCTTCTTGGAACTTTATCATGCTCTCATTATGTAATGACATTGTTTTTAAAATTTGTGTTTTCCTTTTTTTTTTCCTTAGCCAATGGATTACCCTGCTGGAAAGGTGTTAGATTCTTCTCAATCTTCTGTATTTGTAAACAAGGCAAACATTCCCTGTTATTTTTATTTCAATGGCTTCTGTAGTAAAGGTGACATGTGCACTTTTTTGCATGGCAATGATATTACTGTTGCTGCAAGACCTACAAAGACAGGCTATACATCTTCCTCTGAAGATAAAATAGCTTCTGCATACAAAAAAGGACTACCCTCTACAGATGCAGATGCATTTCCTTATCCATCCAATAAAGTAGCTGATCCAACAATGGATGCGACATTTCAACGTGAGATTCGCTGTCAACCTTCTGCTGAAAAGGTTTCGCATCAAAGTGCTTGTGCAAAGGTCTTGTTGCCCGAGTGTGGAAAAGTGGCTGTTGATGAGGCTGTCTCCTTTCCACCAACTGAAGGATCTAATGATAATAGATCTAATGTACATATAGTTGCAGATCAGAGTTATGAGGAGCCAATGACGGATAGTTCAGAGGAAGAAAACCCAATGGAGTCATCCCCTGGCTTTGATGTTGTTGTTGACCACGAGTCGGAGAATTTGGATAGCGACGATGACTCAGAGTACCCCCTGTCAATTAATCTGGAGCAAAGAGAACTGGATACTGACTTATGCAGGGACAACTTTGAAAACTCTATTACATATGAGCCCATGCATTCTGATTTAGAACTTCTTTATGAACGCGAGTTGCACTCATACGACCATTTAGAGCACGAACGCGTCCTTTTCACTGACAGAAACATTATCAGCTGTTGCTCGAAAGAAAAACTTATCAAGACTATGTTTTCTCGAAAGAGAAAGCTCGCCCTCATGAACCAAGATTCAGAGGAACAAACGCGTGCCGGTCTTCGAAGTTATCTGCAGAGAGATAGTGATTCTAGTAATTGTTCAATTATTGGTTTATCAAGGAGAAGAAAAGGATCGTCTCGTGGAACGAGTATAAACTTTGCAAAAGCTAGGAAGTATGGTGTAAATCACCCACCCCTTGGAAGAAGACCGGCAGTACCGGTGGGGAAAATCTCTAGAAGATCACGTCCAGAAAATTCAACCTTTTCAAATAGTACTAGTCGTTATGGATCTCTTAGGCACTCAAGACAATACAGACCTTGCAGGTATTACAACGAATATAGATTGGCCCGACAACAGCATCCATTGTCCGATATGTCAAAAATACCTGTCTCGAAGGAGCCTGTTACAAGGGATCATCGATTCAATCTGAAGTCTTTTCCATTCAAAGGACCAAAGACCCTTTCTCAAATAAAAGAAGATAAGAGAAAAGTAGAAGAAAACAGAGACTTTCCAATGAAAAAACATCGTTCAATCGGGTCAGCATTGTCGTCGGCTGACTTTAGAGGACCAAAAACTCTGGGTGATATCCTGAAAGACAAAAGGAAGGTGGAGGAACTTGGCTGAATAAATTGACGCAATGGTTAGTAGTATTTTTGTTGCAAATTTATGGTATGCTAATTGTGATATTGTCTAAAGAAATTAGAGACTGCCATTGATTCCTGGTCTGTTTATAGGCCAGAAATCGTTTATTGTTTTAGTTAATAGTAGCTGAACCAAAAGCTTGACTTGTTTGGGTCCCCCTCATGTATTGTGGACCCACTTTTGACTTTGACATACCTTAGGGGCCGTTTGTTTGGGTGTTTTATAGAGCTATTAAAAGCGAGCCTTTATAATCATTCTTTAACCATCTCATTACAAACGAGTCATTGCTACAATTTCTTCTTTAAAACCACTCAAATAACCTCTCATTTTTAATCATTCAAAATACAATTATCCATTCAAACATCTTACCGTCTTACTGGCCTTCATCTAATCCTTATTTTGTCGAATTTCGATCATGGTTGGTTATCAACGGGTATACGTTATCATGTTTGAAGTCCCCACTCCCACGTAGTTGAACGAAAAATAACACTTCCCTATTGAATCACCAACTTACCCATTTAAACAAGATGATAATAATATTAAGTTATACTTATACTTGATTCATTATTACCATCTACTTAAAGGGTCTGTATGAGCCATTAAGATGGAGTGGAGAGAATAATAACGAGGATGATTCTCTATATTTGTGTTATCGAAAATTATTCATTTATAATTGTGTTTTTCAAAAATAACTTTTTTTTTTTTATTATTCTTCTCCTAACTACTTTTTTTTTTTCTTAATTATTTTTTATTCATATTGTTCATCATTTAATTTGTATTCATAATCATTTCATTTACCTCAAACACAAATAATCATTCTTTTCATAATCATTCACTCCATCTCAAACACAAATAATATTCTTCTCATAATCATTCTCTTTCTTATTTCCTGCTCAGGAGTGTTCATACATTCTCTAAAAATCGATTTGACCGATCAAAACAACCCACGTTAAGGTGATTGGTCGGTTTTCAAGTTTATGTCAGTCGGTTCGTCGCTTAATAAAAATTTCATCTATATAATATTAATGTTTTCATGTAATTACTCAGATTTCTTATTAAATTATTATAAAGTTAACTTGATTTTAAATGCGTTTTTAAAAACTATTAATTCGATATTTTCTTTCTAAAAAAAAAAACTCTAAATTTTAATTTAAAAAAAATGATGAATATGTTTTTTAATTAAAATAATAATAATAATAAAATAAGTTTATCGACTTAACCAACTAAATCGGTGGACATAATCGACCAGTTGATTCGATTTCATTTTCAAGCAAATCAATATCATCGATTCGATATCAATTTTTACTGAAAATCAACACCGACCGATGAACACACCTATTCTCACAAATTCTCATTTCCCGATAATCATTTTCATTCCTCCCTTAAAAACCCTATAGTAATTATTTTGTTACAACTCTTGTTGACAATAAAATGTTGGAGCATTAGATGTGTGTCAGAAATTAAACTTTTAACCTCATATTCTTAAGTTGCACACGATCTTACTAAAGTTGTGCTTTTTTGAGTTCATGAATTAGTCAATTGGTACGCATATACATATATATACATATACATATATATACATATATATACATATACATATATATATAAGACAATAAATTACTAAACTTATGAGGTGTATGGTTGAGTATTTATGTAACAACCTTAAGAATTTTAAATGGCATTTGGTTATTATTTATGTGGTAGGTGTTTAATTAGATTGTTCTCTAATTAATTTGAAAACTCATAAATTCAATAAGTCTCTTTGGAGAAACTTTGGACATGTTAAAAGAAATATTATAATTTAATTGAGTTTAATTGAATTAAGTTAAAGAATGCATATACTGAAAGTATGATTTTAGCAAACAATCAAGAAAAACCAAGAATTATGGTTAATACCCCTTCCCAAACATGTTTCTTATCAAAACAAACCCAGCACCCCTTCTCAATCACGTTTATTAGACAAACAAGTCATTTATAGATCCCTTATATAAATGGAGCTATTTGCATGCAGTAATTTTTGTTTCAAACATATGGTTAGAAATATGGGACTGCGTGCTACCACTGTATAAACAACCCCTTGTTAACTATCAAACATCGCATCTTATTTTAAGATTATGATAATTTTGAAATGGAAAATCATTTTTAGTGATTTTGAAATAAAAAAAGATTTTATATATTTATAAATAAATTGTTATTTTGAATAGTTAGGATAGTTTGTTTCGATATGATTATTTATGAATGGAATAAATATTCATTTTTAATCTATTCTTAAATTCTACATTCTATTTGAGTTTTTGTTCAACTAAAAAGAAAAAAAGTGAACAAAATATCTTATTTTTGCAATCAATAAAAACTTGGGTTTTCTATTTTTGCAACAGTGGATTCCAATATGAAACCTTTTTTCTTTTTTTTTTTAAACAAAAAAAAAAAAGGAAATTCAGTTGCTATAAATTATTTTCTATTTTTAATTTCACATACAGATAGATAAATTGTAAATATACCATTTTTTCCCAAATTGCATATTCCTCTGTTTTATATAAAACCATAACAAAACCCAATCAGAAAAAACATTACAAAATTCTTAAAGAAATTAACTGACCAAAAAAAGAAAGAAAAAAAAAAAAAAAAACTCCTAGAAAACTCAATTTTTCTTATCCTTCATAAACATGGCCGGCTTGCAAAGGTCCTCCGTGTCGTTCCGGCGACAGGGCTCCTCCGGCTCGATCTGGAACGACAAATTCTTCAGCGGCGAATTGAAACCCTCAAATCTCCGCCACGAAGGACAGCAACCGATATCCGACGACGCCGTTTCGTTGAGGTCTTCACGGAGCCTCGGATCCTCCGGCTCATTTGAACGGAGCCGATCTTCCGCCGCCCGCCGGATGGAGGTTTTATCGCCGTCGCCGCCGCCGCCGAACACGAGGAGTCCGTCGTCTCCGAAGTTCGCCGGATGCGGCTTCTGCGGCGTGTTTGGTCGCCCCGTCGGCGGGTCTCGCCATCAGAAATCGAATAAGCGTTGATCGGAGTAATTTTCATTCCGTTAATCTTCTGCCACGGTTTAATTCTCTCTTATTTTCCTGGGATTTATGGAATGTTTTATTGGAATGCGAGAAATTATAGGAAGAACAGCATGGTATCGGTCTGAAAATTAAATAACTTCGTTTATCGGTGTAAAATTACGTATAATTTAACTTTCTTTTTTTTTTTTTTTTTTGCGCCTACAGAGTATTTTAATTGTACAGTATATATATATATTTATTTAATTGGATGAATTACCTTTTCTTTTTTTTTAATTGAGAGAGAGAGAGAGAGATTTTGAACTCATAATGTACGGTCATGCAAATTGTGATTGTTATTGAAATGAACTAATGAATCAATTATAAAAAATAAAAATAATAATAACAAAGCTAAATGAACCATGAAATGTTTAAAGGAAAAATCACAATGTGATCATAATTTAATTAGTTCAGAACTTTATTTATATATATATATATATAGGTTAGTACGGTTTTCATATCACAATTTCCAATTTTGTTACATTTTGGTCTTAAACTTTTAAAAGTCAAATTTTTGAAGAAAAAAAAACTTAAAATTTGTCAAAATAGTAAATTTAAAATCATAATTAATAAGAATTTGTTCAATAATATTAATAACTTTAATACAGATAAAATGCGAAGTATTTAAAAAATCTATAGAAGAATGATCATTTTCTTAAAAAAAGACAAATCTTTTGTTGAAAGTATAGAGACTGAAATGAAAAAAACCTCAAATTTTATAGACTAAAATTAGATTTTTTAAAGTTAAAGGACTAAAATGA
This sequence comes from Cyclanthera cordifolia, assembly GCA_037832605.1. Lineage (NCBI taxonomy): Eukaryota > Viridiplantae > Streptophyta > Magnoliopsida > Cucurbitales > Cucurbitaceae > Cyclanthera > Cyclanthera cordifolia. The sequence goes on along the minus strand of JBBMEG010000009.1, from coordinate 7,887,356 downwards.
AGCAAAACTCAAAGTTTGTACACTAAATTGGACTTTTAAAGTGCATAGAGCAAATTGAAACAAATATAAAATTTGTGTATTTTGCTTTTTAAGAACAAATATTAGAGTAAAATATCATTTTGCTTATTGAAATTTGACATTTATTCCATTTTGGTCCATAATTTTTTTTAAAGTCTAACTTTTTATCCATGAACGTTGAGATTTATTCCATTTTAGTTCTTCAACTTTCAAAAGTTCAATTTAAAAAAAAAAAAAATTAAGTTTTGTTTTATTATAATTCACGAACTTAAAAAAAAAAACAATCTACCTAGTTATTTCGTTTATAAAAAAAAAAATCATATATTTTTATAAAATTTTAAAATACGTTTACCTTTTATTTTATGTTTACACTACAAATTATTAATTGAACAAATTTTGATTGATTTATTTATTTTATAAAATACAATAACTAAAATTGAAAATTTGACAACGTTAAAATAAACCAAATTAAAATGGAACAAAGGAAATTGGTATTTACCCAAAATTTTACAAAATATTTAAAACGAAAAAAAGAAGAGAGAAGCGTATTGTTTGCCGATAATACCATCGAAGCACGATGTTTATCAGAAGAACGAGGGACAAATCAGTCTTTTCGATTTCGTAGTCGTCGTTCGAGCTCTCTGTCAGTGGACTCTCACCCCGATCCCCGACTTCTCTTCCGTTTTAGGGTTCTCTCCAAATCTCTTCCCTTCCGACATAATTCCGGGAAATTATTGTGTGAATATGGACGAAGACATGAAAGTTTCTCTCGACAAGCTTCCCATCAAGCGCTTGGAGTCCATAGAAGAAAACGGCCTCGAACGATTCCCATCGTATGTTCCTTTTTTCTCTGTTTTTCCCCATTTTTTGGTTCCTGATTTTGAGGAGGAAGCATAAATTAGTTCGTATGTGTGTTAATGTTGATGAAGATGCACATCAGTCGATGAATGCTGCTTGCGTTTCAGCATTCTTAATTCCTATTACGTTCGTGTCGGCGTCTGTACATTTGTGATTGTTTAGATTGAACTTCAATACGATTGATTGCATTATGCTAAATTAGCCGGAACATAATCTTGGTGAAAGTTTGTGCTTAATTCCTCGAACGTTTTTTGGTTAGTTAAGGTTGATTTTTGCTATACTGTTACAGAGATGTTGGTTATGAAGAGAAACGATTGTCTCTTATTCGGAGAATTGACTTTGCTTGGGCAATTGAGAAGGACGATGACAAAAAGAAGCAGAAGAAAAGCTCGAAGGAGAGTTCAACGCCATGGCCATGGCAGAACATGATAGAAAACTTGCAGTTGGCTCATCAAGAACTCTCTGTTATCATAGACCTCATCAATACTGTGAGATTCTTTATTAAACGCCTCTTATTTCGCTTGATTTTTACCATGCTGTTTATTGTGTAAATAATGGGAAAATGTTTCTTGTATTAGTTATGCATAAATGAGGCTAGTTGTTTTAGATTTTACTCTTACATTTATCTCTTTGTATTGTTTTTTAAAGTTTTGAGTGCTAACATGCGGTATGTTGGAGATTCTCACCTTGTCTCTCGTTAGAAAGGCGAGGAGTTCTCGACACCTTTATAAATTATGTGGACTAATCCCTTCATTACAATTAGTTTTGAGATGGAACGTCACACTATTTGATACAGTAGTCATCTAGGGGCTTAAGTGAGAGGCAGAAAAAAAGTGAGGCATTCAATAGCATAATGTAAATTATACTTTTTGTATATGGAGAGTAGTAGTATTATTAAGAATAATGTAGTGTTGGTTGATATAATTTACCCAAACCCATTAGCTTAAGATTTTGAGTTGATTAGTGGTCTATCATAATTCAATATGGTATCAGAGTAGGTGATCCCGAGTTCAAATTTTTGCCAAGTTGTTTTGTACCCAATTAAAGTTGAATTCCAGTTCTAGGGTATTTCTCAAATTTTGAGTCTACAACTGAGAGATAGTATCGATCGATATAATTAAATTTACCTCAACCCATTAATTTAAGCTTTTAGGTTGACCAGTGGTTTAACATAATTCATCAGGTATGGAAGATTTGAAGAAATTAAAGTTTTTATTTTAGATTGTGGAGAAAAATCACAATTTTTTTAATGATAGTTCTTAGCTTCTTATCCTGGTTGAGTTTACTTATCCTAGGTTCTCTGTAAATAATGATCATTTAATTTATTATTCCAAGCGAAAGATTTGGATTATACCTAATCATTAGCATCTAGAATGTGCATTTTTTTCTGCTTCTTTTAATAGATTAATTTAATAATCTGTTTTCCTTAGAATATTCTAGTGGTAAATATGGTGTCATCATAAAATATTCTGTCTTGGTATAAATGTAGGTGGAAGCTAATGATGCAGTAACAGTTGCCGGGATGACAAGGCCAAAACTATTACCTAATGAAGCTTTATCTGATCTTGGAGTGTCTGTAGCAACAAAACTGCAATGCTTTCGAGTACTATTTTTATCCTTTTTTTGTTTACAGAAGTGGCGATTGCCTTAGGCCCTTATTACATTTCCTGGTTAGCTTGCTTTTATCGGGCTGGAATATCCATGTTGTTAAGACTTAAGATTAATTTGCATTTTATTCCATTAAATTTCATCTAGTATCTTTGCTATCATTTTGGAAGTGCCTGATTTTATCTCCTACCCCTTGTTCTCTGCAGCATCTTGGTAAATATTTCAAGCAGTCAGCTAAAGGCTTGGAGCGCCAGGTTGCTAGGGAAGCAAGATTTTATGGTGCTCTAATTCGGTAGTTAATTCTTTCATTTATCCTAAAGCATTGTGCAATGAATTTATGTTAAAAATTAGACGACATTGTGAATGTGACGTCTGTGGACAGCAATACTCTATTGAATCTTTGAACTTTCCTTAAATTAATATGTTTTATCATGAAATATTTAGATTTTATGATTTTTATTCACAGGCCTTAATCAATAGAGATGAAGTAGAAGTGTCTGCTAAGATAATTTAGTTAGTTAATGCAACCATGAAATATAAATATTCTTGATATTCTGCCGAGCTTGTTATATAATTCTTACGTAATTTTTCATCTATACTTTGAAGATTTCCACTTTTGAAATTTAGTAATCTTTTTCGTAGTGTTTCATCTATAAAAGAGTTGGAAACTAATTGATACACTTAATGCTTTGCAATCCTAATAAATTTTCAGTATTTGCTGATGATGTATATCAGATTGCAGCAAAATTGGAAGGTTAAAAGACAACGAGTGGCTGCTGCTCCAGCTCCTGCAAATGAAGGCTTTACCATTGATTTGTTTGACAATTCCTCATGTGACCCATTGGCCGTGTTTCGACCTTCTTCATCTACAATTCGTGTTGAACATGATTCATCTGGAATGCTGGCAATTAATTTGCCTCCAAATTCATGTCACTCGCTTCGTTTTGGATTTCTCAGTGGATCTAATGTAGAAAAGCCTCTGGAACGTGGTAAAAATGAGTCCACAAATTCATCCAATCAATCAACAGTAAAGAGTGAGAAGGAATATTCAAATGACAATGAGTACATTAAGGAAACAAACTCACTTCTCCGTGAAGTTCACCATGCAATTTTCAGTGAGCAGGTGGTTTCTTTATTACTTTAATAAGCTCATTATATGTTTTATCTACTTTTGTTCCTACCACATAATACATAATTTATTTTACACTACTTGTGTCCAGGTGTTTGATTTGGTGAACCGTGAAGCATTCAATCCATCCTTAGGTATCAATGTAACTGGCATACGAGAAAATTACTTGCAATTAAGTATAGATCAGGGTACCTCGGTCTTCATCTCTCTTGTTCCATCTACTCAAAGTTGCCAAATAGTTGAAGGTGCAAATGCCATGAATTTGGACGATACAAATTTACCTTTTGATTCACTTGATGGGATTGAATTACCAGATAGGAGTGACCCCCTTGAAAAGAAATTGGGGAATCCTAATACCTTTGAGATATATCTGCAACAAATTTTTCATGAGCTAGTGTTTGTTAAATCAAACGACAGGCCCATTTCTGTCTCAAGCAAGCAATCCGTTCAACTTTCTAACGATGGATCTGGACTTCTTGGTCATTTCTGTTTGTCTCTGGCCCACAGAATATTCGCAAACAATGTTCTTATGGTGCTTGAAAATGTGGTAAAAGTCCTAATTTCTGTAATTTTTTTCTCAATGAAGGAAAGCACCATGCTTAATAATTTGTTTATTTTGTAAAAATTTAAATGGTCCTGATTTCTGTATTTGATTACTCGGCATTAATCATAGTTTATGGTTGATCTTAGGTTTGGGGAGTCCCATTTCTTCAATTGATATCTCATCCCACGTGGAATTCTCGAAAATCTTCATGGACGTTTTTCATAGATGTTCCCCGATCCATACTTCATCCTAGTAGCATTACATCAGACAGTCGGATGAATCATGTGACCAAATCTCAATTTCAAACCAAAGTGCTTGTAAATGATGATTGCATCACTATTGAAGGGGAAGGTGCTCCGAATGTCGTTGGCCTGTTCAAGGGAAATTCCAAAGATATCTATTCGATGAACAGATATGGCTGTGACTTGGCTGATCTTCCCGTTATAATTCTGCTGCAGGTAAGCACAAAAAGTAGTTTCTCTTACTTTTTGAGCTTCTTTATCAATGCAATCATATGAGTTCCTTGAAAAACATAAGTTAATGAGTTCAATTCATAGTGGTTATCTCTATTTGTTTAGAAATTAATTTCCCTATGAGTTTTCTTACCATCTAAAAGTCATAGTGTCTGTTACATAAGAATAGTCAAAGTGCACGTGTCACATGAAAATAGTCGAAGTGCAAGTAAACTAGTCGCAGATATAAAAAAAATGCAATAGTAATAGTTTTGTCATGTTTTTGCTACAGGTTGCTAGCCAAATTGTTCTTTGGCTTCACGAAGAAGCTCTAACCTGGGGAATAAAGGCGAACTGTAACTTCCTAAGTCTCTCGTTCGAGCTAGAACAGGGAGAAGCACTCCGTCTGGTAGCCCATGTGGACCCCGAAGATGCTCAAGGATACCTTTCTTGGTGGTTGGTAATGGACGATGGCTTGATGGAGGACAGGAAACTTAATTTTGACATTTCAGATGTTGGACCTGAATACAGGAAGTTTTTGGGCCATTTATCTCTGGAAGTTTTGCATTCAACGGTAATGGATTTGGTTAGTTTGTGCAGTGGATTTGGCGGTAGTAGTTGTCTATAACACAATGCCTCACTTTCTGGTATTTACAAACAGAAATTGCATCGAATTATTGTATTTTCTGCCTCTAGATTTTCTAATCTAATGAAATCTTCAATTTTTGGCCCCTTTGCTTACACGACCTCATTCATTATTTGTGTCATATTCCAAAATAGTCAAGATGGGGGCCGCATGTCCTGGATGGTTTGAAGCTGACTTTAAGAGGAAGAGTCCCCTTTGGAAATTCTAATCTTCTTGTGAGTATTCTCGCTTAACATTGAATGATCTAGATTTGATTCGCTAATCAGCTAATTACTTGACTTGAAATTAATTGATTGCTAATCAGCTAATTACTTATCTTTCTTGTGGTGACTACAAAAGCGCATCTTGTATACCCTAGTAATTATAAAATTACAAGGTTGAATTCTTCTTTCCCGAATGTTGAATCAAACGAAAAAACTTATCTTTCTCGGTGTGATTTTGATTCATTCTCATTTGTTTAAAATATAATGGGAATTATTTAAACTGGAATGTTAGATCAATTTAAAATTTTCAGTTAATCATTATGGAGTGTCTTAGTAATTAAGAGTGTCATGAGATTGATCGGTAGTGTTCACCTATTTAAGAAATAATTTTTTATTATTTTGTTGAAATATAAATGTTGTAGAGTTTGGTGGTATGTCCAGAACATGCGTGCAAGTTGACTTTAGACACACGAATATCAACAAATCTAGTTGAATGTTATAGTTACACGATGTCAAGAGTATATTGAATCTTATAGTTACAAGATGTCAAGAGTATATTGTAATTGTAAGAGATGAAATGCCAATAAGAATTTTTATTAGTGAAAACTATTGCTTGATTAGTAAATCAATTTAATGTTAGAAAAAGCATAGTTCAACTATATAAAATATAAATTTGTAATTAATAGGTCAGTAGCTAAGATAATGAATTTATTTATTTTTTCTCCCTCAATTAGTTGGATTTAGAAAAGATAAAACTTAATTAGTATTATTTAAAATTAAATCACACATTTTTTTCAATTCAGCGGGAACCAAACATTAATCTCAAGATTGGTAGTATTATTTAAAAGTAAGATAAAATTAGGCAATGTATCTTTATTATTAATTATATGTTAACATTATACTAAATAAAAACTATATGGAAATGAAAATTTTAACTTAGGATATTTTAATCATAAATATAAATTTACCTTGATTAAGTTATGTTTTCTTTTTTATTAGAATAAGGTATGTTTTCTTTTTTATTAGAATAAGTTATGTTTTCTTTTTTATTAGAATAAGTTATGTTTGTACGGGCCATGATAGACCAAATTAGCATACTAGATAGTACCATAATAAGATGTTTAAGAAAGTGCCATAACTGTTAAAAAAAAAAGAAGAGCCATAAGAGAATTGGCTTAATTAGGCCTAGTTTCATTAATGACTCATTTAAAGCTATATATATATATTTATTTATTTATTTTTTTCAAACAAAAAGTTCCTTTGAGAATAGATAATCACATCGTACCGGCTGAGCATGCCCGTCCCAAGATCAGCTACTGGGAGACGTCAAAGAAATGAACACTGCAAATTAATATCATAGATAGATCTCGAATTTGAGATCTAAATAGAGCATACCTTCAGAACTCATGCAATCAACCAACTGCGTCATTCCTTGGGACATCAAACAAAAAGCTCTACACCATGGTTGTCAATGGTTGTCAATTGCTTGGTGTTCATAAAAACTTTTTTTTTTAAAGGGAAAATATCTATGAACTTCACTAAGTCGTCTTCTTTAAAACAGATACTAAAAATACTAACATTTTTTTTAAATCACAACAATTGAAGATGAGAGATTCAAACTCGTAATCTCATTGTTTTTTGGCATGTCGTTGGACTACTGCTCTTTTGGCACTAAAATTACTAAGTTTGATGATTGTATTACATACATTTCATTTATCAAACTTGAAGCTTAAACTATGAAATGATTTCTTTAAAAGAAAAAAGAAAAAAGAAAAAAGAAAATCAATTATCCTTGAAAGTAAAGAAATGTCAACTATCTTTTATGTATACAAACTCACTAGAAAAGGTATCTCCCTAAATGCTAATAAAATCTAACATATTGTTGGCATCTACTTTATTAGGGCATCCTCTTAATTACCATAAATGTTGTTTCCAAATCAATAAAGAAAAAAAATCAAACCACCTTTGACAATAATCTTTAAAATGAAAATTGAAATCTTATGACTCTCAATTATTACTGAATTAAAATAATTGAAATATTATAAGTAAGATTTTAACATATAGTATTCAATTACTTAAAAATTAATTCATCCTAATTTAAGTAGATAAAATGTCTTGCAAAAATCATCAAGATATGAATGGACTAATCTGAATATTCACAACAATAAAAAAAAAATAAAAAAAAAGGTATACTTTTCCATTTTAAAACCCTACAATTTTATTTTAATAAATAACATTTTGAACTATTATAGAATTACCTAATGATTAAGAGAGTCTTTGAGAATTAAAAAAGTGATTGGTTCAATTTATAATGAACGCTTATCAAATAATTAATTTTTTATATATTTTTTTAATATTCAAATGTTGTAAATTTAAACAATATGCTTTAAGATAATAGTCGAGGTGCATATAACTTAGATCGAAAACACATATTATTAATTTCCCAAAAATTAGGACATTTTGGCAGTCTGATTTCATCCCTAATTGTTGACTTTCCATATTGTGAATTCCTCAATAAAGGAAGCAAACAAAGTTGGCAAAATTACCAATTTGAAGGGCAAAACGAAAAAGAATGTCATTGTATTTTTGAAGAAGAAGAATTATCTCGCACGATTCAAAAATCAAAACCCATATTCTTATTTCTTTCACGCAACGAATAACCCCCCTTCACTCATCATACCCACAATCAAAATCCTAAACATTCCGTTACACAGATCTCCATCGTCGTCATCACCTCATCAAGAACAAGAAACCAAGCTCGCACTGAATACCCAAGATTCTGTAATACTATACTTTGTTTCTTTTATTGCATTGGCTGCTCGGTTTCCCGTATTCAATGCAAGAATTTACAAAACGGATGAAATTACATTGTGGGTATTGAAGCGGTTTCGAAGCCAAATCGTGGGTTGTAGAGATTTTTGAGCTATTGTTTCTGTAAAGGGTTGGAATACGAAGAGTTCCCAAATGAGTTGTTGCCAATATTCATTTTGAGGATCTTTGATTCATTTCTGCGGCACTAATTCGGGAATTGGTTCTTTTTCCATTTTCTTGTGCCAATCAATTTGTGAGTTCTTCCTTTGATTTGAAGTGATAGTTCTGTGAAATCTAATTTTGATTGAATCTTGGAGGTTATACGTGGAGTTTCCTATTGGTAATGCAGTAATTTTTTCTGGGAAATTGAAATCTGGTATAGATTTCGAGTTAGACGAGGTGTTTTCTTGATTCATCTGTTCTCCATGCGTTTTGCTTAGCTTTAATTTGTGTGTAAAGATGTCTGGGGGAACGCCTGTAGCGGGTGGTTATATGAGGCAGAGACATAGCCAGGGATATGCTTCTAGTGGTGATGATATTGAGGATGATGCATGTTCGAGGTTTCAATCTATGTCGTTTCAAACTCCAAAGAGTCGGACGTGGATTGGAGTTGTGGAGAATGTTCTTTGGCTTGCTTCTGCTGTTTTCATTGTATACTATGGTGATAAAAACTCCAATATGATATATCTCTTGTGGCATGATGGCCGAATCAGAAGGTGAATACTTAGCCGTTGAGAACAATCTCTGATTGCTGTATGATTATTCCAATCAGTTATTTCAATCTTAATACACTAATTTGTCAGCTTACATTTCTAGATATTTTGTTTGTTGTTTTGTTTACTTTTAACTGTGTTGTTGGCTCTTGATTGCATTAGGATTACTTTTTTCTTATCCGTGGCTGGGCTTGCTTACACGTCCCTCAGTTATTTTCACAAAATATACTACGTGACCTTACAACATTTGGTTGTCAAGAAAATATGTAGATAATTCATTCTTAAGTAGAATGTCTCATGGATTGAATCCATCACCTCTTAGTTACATAAGACCATCATGATCACTAGGTCACTCCATGATTGTTGAGGCGGAAAACCTTAATGTACCTTGGAATGAAGTCTAGCATCATTTGGGTTTGAAGAATCACCTTTGGCATTAGTATAAAGGCTATAAGCTTGTATAGTGTTGGTTCTTCTGTTTTCATTCCATGGGAAGGTGTATGCGATGCGACTATGTGTGGTGCTGGTTCATTTTCCCTAATCTTTAACAGCACGAGTACTGGAATGGTGCTAAGCAACACAGTAAATCTATGATACTCTTTAGTGAGAATGTCTTTTGGTGTGTGCTTTGGAATCAAGAGTTGTGGTTTATATAATCTCGCTGATTCTGTACATGTTTCTTAATATTTGTACTTAAAAAAGATTGATCTGTCATTGGCATATTCAATGTTAACATTGTCGGAAAATACAGAATGTGTATGTGGATGATAAGATAGTGTAGAGAACGTATACCGATTGCATTTACCAAAAGGTTTCTATGCTTGGAGAAAAATGAGAACTGATAAAAACTTAGTTATTATTCAAGATGAATGATACCTTCTAGTTGGATCTTTCTGTGGAATATTTTCATTGAAATTGAGTGGTTGGTGAGTATTGAGCCTGCTTTTGTTGATTAGTATTAGAATCATATATTTTGACTTGGTGGGGCTGTCACCAAGTTTTGATGTGGCCTTAGTTTTGACCAATACTGGTTAGTGGCCTCGCTATGTTGGAAGAAATCTTTCTTTACCTCTCTTTTTCAAAGAAAATAGAACTTTCTATGGCAAGTGGGATTCTTGATAGTTTTATGGAAAATCTAGTTCGAAAGGAATCCGAGAGGTCTTGGGAGTCTTGGTAGCAGCCTCTAATGCATTTGTTTTGCCTGTCGGATCTCGATTATTTTCATGTGATATTCCTCTATTTTTGGTTCTCAGCTGTTGGGTTCTTTCTTGTAATGTTTCAGATTTTTGCTTGGACCTATGTTGTTTGTTTGACCCTTTTTTTTTCAATATTTCTTATTATTGATGAAAGTGGCGTGTTCATTAAAGTAAGTGTTAGATTCACTTACATCTCTTCGAATTCTATTCTCTTGAGCAGACCTTCTTTATACCTCGGAATGGTGGGTATCGGTTTGAACCTTGTCATCTTCATTTACACAAGTATGTCAGCCTGGAGTATTAGAAGGTTTGATGAAAAATGGGAACTAGCCAGCTTAGCAGTTTTACCAATTGTTACGCTTCTTGGGCTTATCTCCTTTTGCTTGTAAGATAACTCCCTAACATTTTATGATATGCAGTCTATTAACATTCCTCATTCTCATCTTCTCTGGTATAAAAACACTTATTTTTTTTCATTTGTAGGTTGTCATATGCTCTTTGGCCAATATGGGGTTTCCTTACCATTCCTCTTCTGGTACTTATCTCGTGCTTTTGGTTTTAGCACTTACCAATTTTTAGGCTTACAATATGGCTTTACAGTAACCACTACTACTCTTTGATGTTGCTGCAGTTCACTATGTTCATGGCATGCATGGTTGTATTTCCCAATATAATGATCGGGAAATTCCGATCTCAGAGTGATGTACTCCGTATAGATTAACTTTCACTCTTTCGAAGTGATGCACAGATGAAAAGATTGATTAAGCAGAGATAATTGGTTGGACTGGTTTGAGATAAACGAAAGTTCTGTTTGGATACCATGATTCTTCAAAGCCAACTGCCTTCTCTTCAGTCGACTCAAATCCGAACCTCGCCAGAATGCTGCACTCGTACGGTACATCTGGTGTTTCTTATTTTGGTATGACCACAATCAGAGCAGGATTCTTATATCGTTACATCTTTTGTTAACAAAGTCCATTTACTTCGTTACGTAGTTTAGGTGCCTCATATTTTCATTGGAAAATAGTCATGCGGTGTGCCCTATTGTGTGCGCGATTCATTTCATTGCTAGTATCTATTTTGGTGATAAATTTGTTTGTGTTCGTAAGCTAACTTAACTTCACTGTCATTCTTGCCACAAGGAGAAAAAAAAAACGAAAGATTAGAAGTTTTTTTTGGTAGGACTGTAAAGTTTTGGGAATCATTGTTTCAGTGAAGTTACTTGAATGAATGGTCTCTTGGGCATGTTTCTTGCTTAATTTTTGCTCTTTCTTCTGTTGTATGTTTGAGGCATTAGTTGATTGTTATATACTAACTAAATAAAGATCTGGTTAGTCTTTTTTCAAGTTTTTTTGTTTATATCTGTGAGTGTTTGTGCAACTAGATTGACCCTACCTACGACATCGAACATCGGGAGGTCTGGTTAATGAGTATTGGTAAAACTTCCATTAATTTTTCCATTCACTTAAGCCTGTGTTATCCCTTGATTGACATCCATTACTTTTCTGATCTGTGTTGGTCACCAAATTAGAGAAAAATTGAGTGTACTAGAAAAGCTAAAGCAAACCCCACTTTCTTCTACTTTTTGTTGATCCTTATAAGACCTCAACCATGCTTTGTTCCCCCTTGTTGGAAGCTTTTATCTTTTACTATCATACACTACAAAAGGACAAAGACAAAGCAACTCTATATTTCCCATTTTCATGGCCCTACTTTGAATTTAGACGTGCTTATTCGATAATCGAGTGTCGGGGGCTCCATTCATTGCATTAAGCTCGTAACCTTCCTCCACTTATCTAGCGAGGTATCACGTGTCTCGAAAGTTGCTCGAGAGGCGTGATCCTTTTGTTGTTAACTTTTCAATCTTAGAGTTAGAATTTCTTTAAGAACAGTAAAACAATCGATCGAGTTTTGTTTATACGAGCATTCATATTCTTTCTTTTGTTTATGTATTCTGTAAAAAGGAATCATGAATAAGTTGGATTGCTAGTAGACAAAATTACTGCTAAATTTTGTAATCTCTCTTTGCTTGACTTTATGCTTTGTTATGTGAACTCAAAATAGTTTTTTTTTTTTTTTTTTTTTTTTTTTTGGAAATAAGGGATTCAGTTGTTTACATCTTTCTCAAATAAGGGGCTTGAAATTTAGGATAATTGTATTCCCAAGTGGCAGATTCATAATCGTTGGAAAGTACTTAAATTAGAAAGCTCTTAAGTATCTTGATTCGAGTTTTATAATGCGGTATCATATGTTCAGGTATAGAAGAGTGGAACTCAGTTTCAAAAAATAAGAAGAATTGTAATAATATGTTTATAAGTCATACAAATGAATAAGACGCCCATTGAATATTAAGTTGAATCACAACTATTATTAGCTATCTTAGGATAATTTCAAGCTATAAATTTCGTATATATTAATTATATTATATTATGTTATCCATATTCATATACTGATTTTAAGAAAATAAAATTAGTTATCTTATTTGCTGTATTTTCTTTATTAGAAAAACAGGTTTCTTTATAACAAATTTTAGTATGTAACAGAAAGTTTCTTTTAGAAAATATGGGGATAGTTTTAGTACAAACAAAGAAAATATGTGAACATACTTTTAAAGTTTATAGAAATCATTTTTTAAAGAAAAATTAATAATAAAAAAAAATCTAGAAAGGTTATTTTTTGCAATCTACAAATTAAAATTGAACTTTTGAAAATTGAAGGTTAAAAATATAATAAATATGAAAGTTCAAGAACCAAGATTGAACAAATGTGAAAGTTTTGGAATTAAAATTAAGTTTTTGAAAGTTTAGAGACAAAAAATGAAACAAAATCAAAGCCTGCATAGATTAAAATGATAATTTAACTTAATTTTTAATTGGAAAACTTACAAAACTAGTCAAATATATAAAATAATTATAAATATAAATATAATCACTTTTTGAAAATAACATATCCATCGCAATTTTCCTTTTTTAGCTTATGATATGAGCCTATTTTAAAATTTTTATTAAAAACAAAGCTCACAAGTTTAATTTACAAAAAAAAAGAAGATATTTTAACCTACACAAGAAATCAAAAGAGAGAAAATTAAAAAAATAAAAATAAAAGGGGAGGGCAGAATTGGAATGTATTGATGATTGAAAAAAGAAAGGAACACATTGCTTGAGACAATGATTTTCTTTGGTTAGATAAAGATGTGGACTTCCTACCACCCAAGAAAACAAATTCTGTTAGGATTGAGACACTTCTTTTTCTTCCCCTAAAAGTTGACCATTTTAAATGTATTTCAAAGTCAATCAATCTATACCTCAACTAACTAACACATATATGACTGATTTCGATTGAATTTTTGTCAATCAGCTCTTCATTTATTAATAATTGAATCCAAATCGATGTTCAATAAATGATAAAATTATTGATTTTATTTTTATTTGATCATATTCGATTTTGGTTTGATTTTCGATTTTCAATTTTGATTTCAGTAACTATTTGAAATTTTTTTTGTCATGTTTTCGATTTAATTTTAATTTGATTCTTAAAATTTTTATTTTCCTGGCTAAAAGCAATATTTTTCTATAAATATCACAATATCTATAATATTTCTACTCCATATTTCATATTTCACTTATAAATTTGTTATTCCATCAAATATAAATATTAATATGTTTTATTTTTTTTGATAATTTTATATTTGGTTCCATTTAATTTTTGATTGGTTCTTTTGATGGAAATGTGGTATCCTTCCAAAATTTGTATTTAAAAAAAATAGTTTTCATCTCAGCGCTCAAAAAAAAAAAAGTACAAAATTTATTTTTGATTGTATTTAATTCATTATTGAACTAAACTTGAAACGATAATTAGATTTTTCTTTTTTATATAAAATGTAGAATGATTAAAATTTGAATTTTGCAAATTCAATGATTAAAATGAAAAAATAGTTTAAAAAAAATTAAAATTAAATTTTTGAAAGTTTAAGTATGTTCCTCTGCCAAAATAGTTTTTATTCTTTTAACAAAAAGAAAAAAGAAAAAAGAAAAGTGGAAGTTAGAAAGGAGAAAGAATTGGTAAAAAAAAAAGGAAGAAGAAAGAAAGAACAAATAAAAGAGAATGTGGACTTTCATTGGCTTTGTTATTAACTTATCATATAAACATAATGCAGTCACAATTCACACTCCATTTTCATGGCCCTCCCCTTTGGCTCTTTGCCATGAAGATTGAAAGCTATTCCCCCCACCACAAATGACGAAAATACCCTTTGTGGAGTAGGAATTGGAAAAAGTTGCAGTTGGTCAACTGGTACAAAAATCTCTGTAATTTGAATGAGAGGAGGTATGTGTATGTGGGGTCTCTCAAATTTTACTTTTACTTTTCCTTTTTTTTTTTGTTGAAATTTTCAGTCTTTTTTTCCCTTTTTTCTTTTTGGTTCTTTGAACTTCCATAAAATTTCTCATTTGCCATCTTCAAAGCTCTCACCCTCACCCATTTTAGGGCTTTGTTCTTCATTTCTTCAATATAACAACCAACCCTTTTATTTAAGGCCTCTATTTCTTCATCCCCTTTAATGGTTTTTGAGGTTTTCTTTTTCAGTCTCTCATTCTTGTGTTTGGTTGGTTGTGCTGCTGAAGAAATGGGCCCTAAACTCCACTAAGCTTTAATGGCGACATGGGTCTCTTTCTACTGCTTCAGTGGCCTCTTTGCTCCCGTTTTAAGCTGTCTCGCATTTAATTTTTCTTTTAGACTGTTTTTTTTTTTTGTGATTGATAAAAAATTTGGGGGTTTCTGATTTCCACGAGGTTTCTCTCTGCAGATCTCTGATTTTCTGAAATGGGTCTTTTAAATAATGCTCAAATCATGTTGGGTTTCTATCTTCCACTTTAATTCCCTAAGAGTATTTGTGATGTGGAGGTGGGATTTTGGAAGTGACAGGCGATCTATAGAATTCAATGACTGATTTTATTTGAAGAAGGTTTTTGTTTCCTGAAACTTGAATTGTGGAATTGCCAAACTGGAATATACTTGTTTGAAGGCCGTGAAGAGTTGACCTGCTGCTGTGATTAATCTGTATCAGTGATGCATTTTCTTGTTCTTATATGGTTCTTGTAGTATTAGATAAATGTGAGGTTGGCTAGTGGTTGGATTTTGAAAATTTTATCTGGTGCTGCAATTCCCTCAAGGAAAGAGATGGAGAGAATGATCCAACCTCCTCTGGTAAGTCTTTTGTTTATCTCTCAATTTGGCTATCTTCGTAGTTTTTGGTTGGTATAATTAAAATGACCTAAAACTTTTAGCTTAAACTTTTAGGTCCATTGATGATTTATCATGATTCGACATGGTATCGGAGTAGGAAATCTTGAGTTCGAGTCTCCACCAGTTTCTTTTCCAATTATAATTAAATTCTATTTGTAGGGCATTTCTTAAATTTCCCGACAAGTTAGTGGGAGTGTCAACCATAGTTTTTTGTTACTTTGTCTCTGATCACTTCTTTTGATTAATATGTTCTGTAGTATATGTTAATGTACCATGATCTTGTCTGCTGTGGAATTTCTTAGAATGTTAATGATTTGATTTCTTAAGATCCTTGTTTGATTGCTGATTAGTGCAACTTGGGAATTTGGTTTTGATCATGTTTGCTTGTTGATTCCAAATTCTTCAGCAGTCATTAGTCAATAACCTTCTTGTTAGCAAAGTGAATTGTTAAAGAAGTAAAGTTGTTGCTTAATTGCTAAATTGCTAAATTGCAAACTCTCATTTGTCACCATAATGTTACTTGTAGCATTTCTTTCTTAGGCAGCAAATGTCAAATGAAATCATGGAGTCTCCGAATTTGTACTTTGAGGAGTTCTATTCTGGTAGAATAAGTGGGAGAAAATACAAATCACATTTTCAAAGTTTTAAAATTAAGGTTAAGTTTTGTTTTCAAATCCATTTTCTTGTGTTCTTAAATCTTTTACTAGAACCATGCTAAAAATAACTTGGCTGAAAATTAGAATGGTTGTTATGTATTCATGTGGATTTCTTCATCTGTCCTGTCTTGTAATTGTACCTTTTTTGGAAGCTCTTCTGTTTATGCTATTCTATTTTGCAGCTCCTCCTTTTTCAAATTAATTTTTGTTCAAAATTTTAAATGTTTTTACCATTGCACCCTTAATGTTTGCATTAACTAGACTACTTCAGTTTTCTTTCTTGAAAACGTTTTTAAAACATTTTCTTTATATGATTCAATTCAAGATAGATCAACATGATTGAAATTTTATAAAATTTTTGAACATGAACGATCATGAGTTGCCAAATGGTAAAAAATGGAAGCTTTAAAACCCTGTCTCCAAAGTCCTTGAGTTTAAAGTCAAACCTTAACAACTACATACAGAAGATATTGAATATCATACAGTTTTTTCTGATGCAAAATACTATAAATTCAAGTAGTTGTCCATAGAATTACTATGCTCGCAACTCGCAAGTTGTCTTGGATATCATGCCATCCAATAAATAAGTTCTGGGTAGTAGTAAAACATTTAAGCAATCTTAGGCATTAAGCTGGTACATTTAATGATAGGTTTGGGCCTTATATGATTTTTTTTTTTGAAACCGGGAAATTGAAGCATCACTCTACTATACCTGAGATAATTAGACCCGTCCCTAAGCCAAGCACCAGGAGATATGGAAGGAATTGAGACATGAGAGGTGTCTACAAATTATTGTTACAGGGGTCTCGAACCTGAAACCTTGAGGGAGCACACTTTCAATTCTCAAGTCCTCGCCCATTGTGCCACCCCTTAGGGACATTTGGGCCTCTTATGAATTAGTAATAATATGGGAGTATTTGAAAAATTAGTTAGGGAGTTTGTTACGGCTTTCGATTATATATAGAGGCTGGGCGTGAGTGAGGAAGACATCCAAATATTGAGTAAAATCTCGTTGACTTAAGAGAGTGTTCTCTAAGGAATGGGAGGTTCCAAGTCTTAAAGTTATCTTCTTGTTTTTATCCTTTGATATCAATATAGATCTTGGATCTTATCCTACATTAATCATAATACAGTATGTGGCAAGTTGCTATACCATCTCAATATTGCCTGTGTTAATATCTTTTGTAGGATTAAAAAGAAGAATGACTCACAAAAACTCATGGATGATTTCAGGTTGACACAACA
>JBBMEG010000009.1:7837025-7851884 GCA_037832605.1 Cyclanthera cordifolia | reverse complement strand
TTGACATTTTCAATATTAATTAACATTAGCAAAGATAATATAGAAATGTAACGTAACTAATATATTCAACTCTCACCTCTCAAATACTATAATAATATTACATATTTTATCTCGATATCTAATCAATTATGTCAAAAAGATAAACGCTCTACTTATATATGTATAATCGAGTAATTACGAAATCGAATTGTCTATCTTAAATCGTAATTGAATTTATATATACATATAAATTTGGCCCTTGTGATTTGAAAAGGTAAACCGTAAGTTATATCTACGTACTCAATTCGCCTAAAAAATTACGAATTACAGAAAATATTATTTTAGGTTTTATCAATTTATTAGTTCTATTTTTCAAACCATATGCACTAAATTTTATACTTACAAACTATGAAAACTAAATTATATATTTATTCAAATCATAGAGACTAAAGTTTAACTTTCTTCGAATGATAGAGATTAAAAGTTATAATTTACCTTATATGCATACATACATCTCAATTACTCTTACGAGTCAACACCACGTCACTGGTTTAATCTGAATTTGTACTAAAAAATATATATATATGAAAAATATATACAAGTAAATAACTGTAAAATTAATAATATTTGATAGTTAAAAAAAGTTAATAATTTTTGGAAATCTCAAAAAAAAAATAAAAAAAATAATAATAATAATTTTTTTTTGAAATAAAATAATAATAATATTTGGGATGCTAATTAGAAAAAAATAAAAATAAAAATAAAATTTGGGAGGTGTTACATTAAATACAAGAATTATCGGGTTTTAGTTTTCTTCACTTGCGTTTCCTTTTTCTTAAAGTCGCCCTTCCAGAGTGAGTTGTTAGGGTTAGGGTTTTAGGTCTCCGAAGCTCAATGGAAGAGATAACGGAGGGCGTCAATTCCATCGCCTTGACAGCCGATTCACAGAAGAAGAATCGAATTCAAGTCTCCAACACCAAGAAGCCCCTCTTCTTCTATGTTAATCTCGCCAAGGTTCGTTTCCATCTGTACGTCTTCTTCATAATCGCTTATTCTCTTGCTCTCCTTCCCAATCTGGGTTTTTTTTTAATCTGTTTTTGTTCGTGAACATGTTTCCTGTGTTTAGGTTTTATCTCTTCGTTTATCTGGTTTTGCTAATCCTCTGGTTGCTGTTTTTTCAATTTGTGTAGAGGTATATGCAGCAGTATAATGAGGTCGAGCTTTCTGCGCTTGGAATGGGTAGGTTTTCTACACTGTTTTTGGACTTAAGATTTAGGGTTTTCGATTTTGAGAAATACGGGTTGGCTTCCGTGAGTTTAGTTCTGTTCTTTTGTTGGACTGTAGCAGTAGTAATGCAGTGGCTTTTTTATGTGCTCTCTTGGTTGGAATTGGACTTTGATATTTTATTTGTGAGTTTCCATTTTCCTGATGAATCGTAACATGTTGTGCTCTTCGCACTTTCTTAATTTCTTTCTCGTGTATGAATGTACTTGCTAAGCTGATAGTTTCTTTTGAGTAATTGAATTAAATAAATTTTTCATGAGTGTATTTCGTGTTTTCAACCTTTAGAGCCAAAATACTCCAATTCTTTTGTGATTTGATTGTGATATTTGACATAAAAATATGGGTACTTATTTTAAATTATTGTAGCAATATTCAGTTAAAGGGCCTGGGTTTTTAGTTTATTTCTTTTGTATTTTTCATGGCCATCCATGTTCATTTAAGTTTGATACTGAGGTGCTTGAATGCTTGCTTACATGAAACGTCTTTTTAAATGTTCTTATTTATAACTATGTCGTTGTTTATGTTACTGATCAAGAAGTTTCTACTTGCATATCAATGTAGTCAATTGATCCTTGATATGGTGATTTGGATTAATAATATGTTTTAACTTCTATGTATACTTTTGCAGCCATTGCAACTGTTGTGACTGTTGCAGAAATTCTGAAAAACAATGGGCTTGCTTTAGAGAAGAGTAAATATCTACATTTTTTTTCTTTTAGAAATTTTTTTAATATGCAGTTGGGGTTATCTCTTAACGCTCATGAAATTTATCTATAGAGATAATGACTTCTACCGTTGATATCAAGGATGATTCTCGTGGAAGACCAGTTCAAAAGGCTAAGGTAATATGTCATACTACTTTCTTCCTTTGGGTTCTTATTTATGGATGAAACTTTGGAAGTTGCCTCCCTCCTGTCCATTTTTGGCATATACATTTATGTTCTCGTGTAAATTTTAATCCAACTTATCATGTGAATTAATTGTTTGCGTTGGACCTTATAAATTAATGATGTGGGTAATAGTGTTTATTCACTGAGCATGCAAATGACTAACCTGGACTGTGCAAAACTTGTGTGTTTTCATTTGATTAGATATGTATCATGACTGGTTTTTACTTTCCAGATTGAGATTGTGCTAGGGAAAACTGAAAACTTTGATGAACTGATGGCTGCTGCTGCGGAGGAAAGGGAAAACGAAGATGGTGAAGAGCAGAGTTGAAAAGTTTTCGTTTTCTTTTCTGTTTGTCTTATCCATCTCGTGGATTAGTGGTTATTTCCTTATATATCTGGCCTCTCTGTTCTTAATTAACGTTAGTCATCAAGTGGTTTATTCAGTGATGTAGGCTTTTTAGTTGGGGAACCATTTGCTTGTCCTTTTTTAGAGACCGTGGGATATCATCGTTTAGAGAGTAGAAACATTTCTGAGTTGCCCTTCAAAACTATGTTGGTATTCTTTAATTTTATGCTTCAATTTTGGCAAATATGCATTCTATGGTGTACTGCTTCAGAAATTAAAACTGCATTGAAGTCTAGTCTTTCTTTTTACATGTATTACAATTTATGATTCAACCTTGCTTCCCATGATTTTATAACCACTGCCGACAACTGCCCAGAGTTTGTATCATGATTTTATTAGATATTTTTGGTCTCAAGACTCTCAAGAGACTTTTTTTGAAGAACATGGTTTGTGGCAGGGTTTTCAAGGAGTAGTACAGTGGTTGAAGGCTTGGACTTTGATCGTTTGCTCCCTCAAGTCCCAGGTTCGAGACCTATATGTGACATTAATTTGTAGACACTCATATGTCTCCGTTCCTTTGATTCTCTCAATGATTGGCCTAGGGATAGGCATGGTTATCTTGAGTATAGTGGAGCGTAGCTTTGATTTTTCGATTTAAAAAAAAACATGGTATGTGGCAGGTGGTTAGTCCTTTATCTGTCATACAATATAACCTATTTTAGAAGTTGCCACCAACTCGTGATGATTGGAAAAAATGAATTTTAGTGAGTTGAGAAAGTACTCAACTGATCTCAAGCAGGGTTACATTTATTTGGCCGCAAGTCTGATGCAATGATCGAAATACCTCTCTTATACTCTCTTCATCAAAAGTTGCTAATATGCTGTTGTGGTATGATTTAAGCATTTTACTCTTAATACTCTTCCTAAAGCACATGGAAGATATTCATGCGGCTGGGGCAAGGTTTATAAGTAGGCTTGGTTACTATCCCTATTGGCAGATCTGAAATCTCTTCCCATTCAACTGTGATCTCAAGGGCATGTATCTAATGTTGGTAACATTTCCAACTTTTCTTCCATTATAACCTGAAAACTTGTTAGCTATTGACTGAAAAATGTCATTATAACCTGTCGTACAATCTTTTATCTTTCAGTAGCTTTTGAATAGTTTAAACGTCGAGTCATATTCTTTGAGTCTCTTTTAGGATCATGAATCAAAAAAAAGATTTGGAGTGCTAGAATACTCAATCATCTCTACTACTTGGATAAAGGTTCATTTGGCAATTAAATAACTCTGGTTTTAGTAACTTTACTTCTTTCTAAAGAACAAATTACAAATTATGCTTTGACTTTGTAGGTTAAGACTTCATAATTTTTCCTATCTCAAGCATGTATTTCTAACTTTATTTAAATGAATAATGGTTCTGATTGTGAAAGTTACATTTTAGGAAAAAAATAAAACATTGTCTATATATTTACAAAAATCTTTCAAATTTTGTTTTTATTACATACTGATGTTTTGGGTAGATTTTAATTATATTAACCAAACATTGTTCTTAAAGTGACAACCACTTGACTACATCAAATTGTCAAAGCAACTATTAGGAAATTACAAAGGGAGTGTGTTCACCAAACAAATTTATGACTGATATTATTGGAAACATTAGTGTCGGGTCAATGGGTTTGGCACACAAGTTGTGATCAAATGTTTCAACCACTTGCTTGAAGTTTTAGTCCGTACAATGTGGACTAGTTTACATGCACCTAGATAATTCTCATGAGATAATATCTAATCTTTCATTTGTTTGCGAAGGCAACTCATAGGAAGTTTACTCTTAGATAGATAGTCATTAGAAAGTTTATTCTTAGGTAGATAGTCATTAGGAATTGAATTCGTAACTTTTAAACTAATTAAAATTTTCAAGCTACTTTATTTGATCATTAGACCAATTCAAAAGTGATAATATGGAGATCAAAATTGAACTTTTAAAAGTTAAAGAACGAAAATGAAACATTCATGATAGTCAAGGGACTAAAATGATAATTTAACCCAAAATGAATTATAATAGTTGTTTTTGTAGTTGGTAATAATTTCTCAAACACTTTTAGTTGTCCAAATATTAGGATAGTAGACACTAATGTATTATATACTTTTTTAAAATTTTCAATAATTGAGGATAGATTGTCTCGAACCTATAATATCGTAATTACTAAGTTGTACATAGTTTTGTTAGAGCTAGAGTCATTTTTGCTAATGTATTATATATTTGATTAGCTCTCACTAATGCATTTTCAAAAAAACCAAAAATAAAGAGAAAACTATACTCAAAGTGACATAACTTCTTGACTACCTAAACATTAGTTTAGCATATTATTTGTTCTATGCAATAAAGATATATATTGTGTGTTTTTTTTTAAATAATTAATACCAATGTGGACATAGACTATTGTATGCTTTTACAAGCACCATAAAGTATTAAGTCCTCAATTATTCAATATTATATAATAATAATCAACTATATAAATCATTGCTATGAGTGTAATTTAGACCTAACCAAATAAAATTAAAAGCACATAGTTTATTTTTAGTTCTCTTACTAAAACATTAAATTGATAGACTTAGTGAGTGAATAAATACAATTATATTTACACAGTTAAAAATATATATATACACACGCGCGGGTCGCTCACTTGATTAGATTTCTCTCCATTTAAATAATAGAGAAAAATAAAATAAAGCCAAGAAAATTATTAATTTTGCGAAATAACGCGATATAGGTAATTCCTAACTCAGTTGAAATTGTTCCCTGACTTAAATACCGGTCTCAATTTCCCCAATTGTTAAACTTCCATCAGAAATTGCAATCCCTAGATTTTTCATTTCTCTATCAGGAGCCATCGATGCTTTCACGCTGAGGACATCGTTCGATTCTTCAAACGTCGTTTCCACCACCGTCTGTAAGTTCAATTTCTCAACATAGATTCATGTAGTGATTGAATTTGGATCTGTCAATCAAATGTGTAATTATTTGTCTGCCATGTGCTCACCCTGCAATTAGCTTTGCGGAAATCGCAATCGATATACATACTGTATTGTTTGCACCGATTCTTTCGATTAGTTTTCGATTAGGATCGTAATTTATTTCCCCCATTTCTTGAAGGAATTGCGGGTAGGCTTTTGCAATATTCGGCATGGACGGGAACAAAGACGATGCGTTGAAATGTTTGAGGATCGGAAAAGAAGCTTTGGAAGCTGGGAATCGAACCCGTGCCCTAAAATTTTTAAATAAGGCTTGTCGTCTTGATCCGACGCTCTCCGTTGACGATCTCTTATCGGAAATTCAGAACGTTGAGGAAGATTTGGGTGCTGATACCGGCGAATCTGGAAATAGGGCGTCTGATACCTATTCATTCAACCCATTGGATCAGCCTTCCATTCGCCGCAGAGTACCGGCTTCGGGGTCTCCTGAATCTTCAACAACAGTAACTTACTCGGAGGAGCAGATTGATGTTGTGAGGAAAATTAAGAAAAAGAAGGATTACTACGAGATTTTGGGACTGGAGAAGAGTTGCAGTACTGAGGATGTTCGAAAGGCATATAGAAAGCTGTCATTAAAGGTCCATCCTGATAAAAACAGTGCTCCTGGAGCTGAAGAAGCGTTTAAGGCTGTATCTAAGGCCTTTCAGTGTCTAAGTAATGAGGAGAGTCGGAAAAGGTATGATGTTGTTGGGTCTGATGAGCCAGTTCACGAGAGACGGACTACAAGACATGGTGCAGGGTTTAATGGGTTTTACGAAGGTGATGTTGATGCAGAGGAGATATTTAGAAACTTCTTCTTTGGTGGAATGGCGCCTACAACTACACATTTTCGTACTTTCAATTTTGGCACTGGAATGGGACACAGAACAGCTGATCATGGCTCAGGTGGTGGCTTTCGGACCTTGATTCAGTTGCTTCCTGTGCTGTTAATAGTGCTTTTGAACTTCTTGCCATCCTCTGAACCTATATATTCTCTTTCCCACTCTTATCCCTATGAATTTCTGTTTACCACTCAAAAGGGTGTCAATTATTATGTAAAATCAACAAATTTTGAGGAGAAGTATCCACCTGATAGTCAAGACCGAATGTCACTTGAGCGACACGTTGAGAGGGATTATGTTAACATCCTTGCTCAGAATTGTCGTGTTGAGATGCAGCGTCGGCAGTGGGGATTTATAAGGGAAACTCCATATTGTGATATGTTACAGAAGTTTCAGACAGCTGCTTCATGAATGAACGAAAGGTTTGCTTCATCCCTCTGTTTATTCTTTTTATTAGTCATTAGATGTATAATAACGATTGTGTATGATGTTTACCAGGCTTTTATGACGAAATCGATTAAGTTTTACTTCCTTGGTACCTCCATTTGTTTCGAATTTTGAAGCCATTGAGCTTTTTACTCCTATGAGATGTTCAATATGCTTTTTCACACTGTTCATTTCTTATGCTAAAACTAACCTAATAAACGATTCTGTATGTGGCTGGATATCTTTCCAACATTTTAATTGGACTACATGGGAACAGAAGCTTTCTATATACATTATTACCATGTTGGCAATCTTGTGAAGGTGCTGATTTCGTCCAGTGTGAAAATTTGAATGTTTTTACCCGTATGTTTGTTGTGGTTCATTTTTTGTTGTTGAGGCTGAATCGAAGAATACTGCATGACAGTAGAACTTTTCTATTGTGATATGGAAGTTTTCTTAAGAATGGGCATAAACAACTTTTTTTATTTATCTCCTATCCAGGTCAGCTTATGTACATCTCGAATATTGAACTCGGTCGTCTTGGATCTCCAAAACCTTTTTTGACTACTAGACGAATCTATGATGGTTGAGCATAAATATAGTTATGGAAATTTGTTTCTTGTGTATTTTTCAAGTTGAATTGATCGGCATAGATTTACTCTTTGTGTTAAACATTAGACTCCTATGTTAACTTTAGACTTTGAGTCTTGAGATATATGTTCATGTTCGTTTTTCTCTTGTTTGTAACTACGAAAAATTTCCATTCAATATTGTGTAAATTATTAATTACAGTCAACATATGTCTCTTATGCAGATAGCTTATAGCTTCTATTGTTGCGTTGCAACTGCAAGGCAAGGTTGCTTTTATCTGCCATTAACTCAACTAATGTGAAAAAAGTGAAGCGTTTATCTCAAATCTGTTGCTTCTGCTTCGCTTCTGAAGTTACCATCAGACTACACAGTTTCTTGTCAAGATTAGATGGTTGAGTAATATTTGGGACTCAGAAACTTAGGTAGGGTGGTAAATTTTATAGTATAAATTTATACTGTGTTAGGTTGATATAATTTTTACTGTCCCAACTTTCTACCTATGCTAGTTCATTTTTTGCAATATTTGTGTGGTTTTACATCGACTGTTAAAAGGAAATTGTTGAAATAAAGCTGAAGGACTTCATTTGAGTAATACCAGATACCAGTTTGAGTCTTGTTGGTTGTATGACTAATTTTCACTCATAGTATATTCGACAAGAACTCTTGATGATCAAACTTGCACTTGGGGTGTACATAATTTGGGTTGGGTCGGGGACTTTTTTGGATCAACTTATATCTTTGGGTTGGTCAATTTTCCGTAAATATCTTAAAAAGAGTAAAAGTATGTTATTATAATTGAACTTATGTTATCTATATTGCTATTACATGTTCCTTATCAATATGTTAATAATCATATTAATCAATATCTTTCCCTCACATATATTATTCTAAATTTGGATTGAAATGAGCCAAAAATTGGTAACCGTAGAATCTACTCAATGGAAAGATCATTTGAACTTGTAGCTAAAATAAACCCTTAGGGTTTAGATTTGGTAGTTTGGATTGCTCGAATTATCGGTGCAAGTTTTAATTGTATGATATTTTAACCACCTAGACGTGTTTTGATTACTTGATCAAACTAAATCCCACTATTTTTTAAAAAACTTTTACTTATAATTGAATGCAAGTTGCTAATAATTAGTTTTTCTTTATAAACAAGTGAAATATTACTTCTTATATTTTAAATCTTACCACATTTGATTGTTAAAAAAAAATTCTTAAAAAATTAATTTTGAGATATATGTTTATACCTATAATCTTAAAAAAAATGTAAACAATAAATTATAGACGATAATCTAGTTCATAAGTTTTTTAAGATAAAAACTTCAGTCCTTATTTTTTTGAGAGATGATGCTGCTATGAGTACTTTATTTATTAATACACAAAAATGACATTGATAAATTTAGTACTATGATTTTGTTTTGTAAATAGTTTTAAAAGTTGAAGAATGTTCCTACTATTTGATAAAAAGCTATCCTACAAAGTTTTTTTTTTAATATAAAGGGATTGAGAAAGTTGAACTTAGTTATTAATACATCATTATACAAGTGATAAAAACCTCACAAACCGTTTGAATTGTTTGATAGAACCGTAAATCTAATGTCTCGCCTTTTTTTATTCTAGAGGGTAAATATATCACCGTTGTTATTTTTCAAGTGTTGGTACAAGAAACATTATCATACCAGGAATAAAAAATGTCATGATCACCCATCTCATTCAACAAAAAAAAAAAAACAAGATTATTGCAGAGGCTTTTGCAAGATTAGTCATAATTAGGATAGTACTCAAATCTTAAACTATTAACAAACTAATTCAAACATTAAAAAAAATAAGAAAAACATTAGTTAATAAAATATCATAATACCATCGATTCAACCAAAAAAAAAAATTTATATATATATATATATATATATATATATATATGTATGTATATATATATATGTATGTATATATATATATGTATGTATGTATGTATATTCACACCACAACCTTAATGGCTGTTGCAAAAGAAATCTCGTCTCATCCTCGTCTTGTCGGCAAACATTCACACTAAACCTGCATGGACGCCGGTGAAAGAGGTTTCATTCCACTCTAACCACTTCTTCTTCAAACGTTTCTGTTGAGATTAAACAATCGGCCAGATTACCATTATCGGCATTGGGAAGAAATCAAATCGTGGCTGAGAGGTCTCACGTTGGGAAGAAATTAGTCAAAAATGGCCTAGATCTTGTCGTTGTCTCCTCATCATCGTCTCTTACAACGCCGGAAAATGACGATTCTGTCTAAAACTGAAAAGTAAGGGTCGATATTGAGAAGTTGAGATTTGCAGTAAAAAAAAAACGTTGTGTATTCTATTCAAAATGAAATCCTAAATTGACGATGATTTTATTATAGTCACACAATATTACCAATGTATTTAGTCGTAATACACAAACGACTTAAAATTTAATTCCACTTCATATACAACGTCTAGTATATGATTTGATACTATTATTGTATATATATGGATCAACAAATTAGAAGGTATTATAATACATAATCTTTTATATATATATATATACATATATATATATATATAGCCGTAATACATTGTAGTAATTAATTAAGTGATATTTTGATATGTACAATAAAAAAGATAAAGATTTCACAATATCTTGTAATACATATGTATTATATTATAATACATACTAAATATATATATGATTATTGTAATATAATAACAACTAACGTAAAAATCGGTATTACTTTCAGAGTTTGGCAACATAATACTCTAGCTCTAAGTAAATTAGAAAATGCATATTTATCGTGTCATATGTATAATAATAGATGTATTAGTTGATATATAATATCATAACACACTATGCAATAATATTGTATGAAAATAACAATAGTATAATACTATATTATATTATTATTTTCCATACTTTATATCAATGAAACTCAAGTTTTTCAGCTTAGAGTTTCGTGTTTACAGCAGCCGTCATCAACCATTTGAGTGGAAATCATGAAGAAATTTAGGGAGAAGATCGTGGGATGTAGTTAATAACGTCGTGCGTTGTTGGTTGTCGGCTCTGTTCATCGGAAAGTGACTTCATTCATCGAAAAGTGTCGTCGATCATTGTTCATCGTTTTCATCATCAATCATGGTGGATCTCCGGCCACAGACGAAGAACGACGACATAAAATCTGCATATATCACGGCTGAGGCTACAAGATGAACGTTGATTAGATGAAGATGACGAATTTGAAGGAGAGAAGTTGTCAAACGGTGATCGCGTGAAGAAGGTAGCAGTGAGGGGAGGTCTCTAGCTGGAGACAATGAATCTGTCGAGTGAAAGAGAAGAAGATGGAGGACATGTTTGGTATTTAGAAAATTTATTTTAATAAATTGTAATTAAATAAATATATATATCAATAATTTGAAACTTTGATACAATTATAAATATTATTCAAAACTTGAATATCTAAAACAATTACTCATTATCACAATGCTTTCTTAGAATAAGATAGTTTTAATTCTAATAATTATTTTCAAGTTCTATTTTCAATTATAATGAATGCTAAGAGTAAATTTTGAAGAAGTTACGACAATAAAAGCAGTAGCTCAACAATATTATCTTATATTCCAATATTTTTTTTAAAGATTACCTCCAAACAATGAAACCAACATCACATTGACCTTTATAATTCATATTCAAAGAGGTAAGAGTTGTTTGATAAAGAGATTTTCAACTAATATTTTAACTTTATTAAATATTAAAAAAAAAAAACTACATCCAAGCTTTTGACTATAATAATTACTAATCATTACTTCTAAATATTTGAAATAAATTTTTATTCTAAATATTATTAAAAACGATATTTTTGATTACGGTTATTACTTATAAATACTATAATTAAATACTTTTAAAAATAACATCCAAATAAATTTTTGATTGAAATCATTATATCTTAGTACTTAAAAAAAATTATCATTATAAATACTAATTTTAAATACTATTAAAATATCAATCCAAACCTCCCTTCATAAAAAAAATCAAATTTATGGTAAAAATGGATAAATTAGGAAAATTTATATTCTCCTTAAATATTTTGAACATATAAAGACGGATTTCAAACTAAATTTGAATCCAATTAAATTAAGCAGGCGTCTGTAGCAGGAAAACCTAGGTCTCTGTTTCTATTCTTAAACCCTAATTCATAATTCTCGCCTCATCCTCCAGAATCAAGAGCCTCCTTCTCTGCTAGCTTAATCTTCGGACGAACAATGGTAATCTCTCTTTTTCTTCTCTTAGTAAGTTACGGTATCGATTGATTTCGAGTATTACTTTATGTATTTGTGTCGTGAATTTCTTGTAAATGGGCAGGCTGCAGAGAAAGTGAATCCTAAGGCATACCCTTTGGCCGACGCCCAACTCACGATTACTATTCTTGATCTTGTTCAACAAGCTGCTAACTACAAGCAAATCAAGAAGGGAGCCAATGAAGGTAGCCTCTCTTTTTTGTACTTTTTTTCTTGACCATAGATACATTCTAGAGATTAAAAGCACACAGTTATCATAATGATTCTGGGTCTTTTTTCAGCGACCAAGACGCTGAACAGAGGTATATCTGAGTTCGTTGTCATGGCCGCAGATGCAGAGCCGCTTGAAATCCTCCTTCATCTTCCACTTTTAGCTGAGGATAAGGTACTCTTCATTTATGAACCGTTATGAGGAGATGATTTTGTTAATTTTGGGTCTATTTATGGTTCTTTTTTCTGTTTTTGTTGTTTGGTCTTTGGTCTGCTTTCTGGGGTTTAAGGCTACATGTACCAAGAGAAGGGTGTGAAAATAATTGATATCCTTGTTCTTGACCTGCCGAAGAGGCTGTAGCTACAGTAGATTAGAGAAGTTTACTGGCCGGTTGTTGTTCTCTGTCAACCAATCTGCTTACCGAGCTTCCTACATTTCTTTTTTCTCTTCCTTCATAACCTGTTGTTTTGGTTTCAACCGAATGATTAATTTATCATTGTAAGAAGCGAAACGAGTGCAATGGCTTAGTGTGCCTCTTGGGTTTTTCCTTTCCATGAGACCCTTCTCTCAAATTAAATTTTCTTTCAAACTTCCTGCTGCAATATTTCTACTGTTATTTATTTCTTTCATGATTTAGATCAGTAGATGGGCTGACGCTTTTCTTTCTTTATGCGCGGACTCTAGAATGAAAAAAGAAAACATTAAAACACAACTTCGTTATTCTTTTCTTTGTACTGTATGTATGTGAAGGTCTAGGTAAGCTTGCACTTTCCTTGAGGACTAATTTTAGCAGGTGTAACACAACTTACAATTTCATTGTTTTGTGAAATGTTATAAATTCCAAGCTTCCAAAAACTACGTATATATTAAAATTTAAACCCTCCGAAATACTACATATTATTAACAAAAATCACATCCCAGTATTATTCTGACCCTGCTCAATTTGTGTGAATTACGAAGGGAAAATAATTTAGTAACTCTTATCAATAGAGATGGTCTGTTTTTTGATTGATGGTTTTCTTGGCTTTTTTGTTTGATGGTTCTCTTGGCTTGTATCTTTGATTACAGTAATACCTTGAGAATTGGGCTAAGAAAACTTTACCCCCAAATTAAGTTTAGTTTTGTAGGTCCCTATGGGATGCCCTAGTATGTAGAGGCTTGGAGTCTCCAAAGTACATTTCTTTGGTGGTCCTAGTTTTGAATCATATGAGTGAGTTTAATTGTAAAATCTCTTGTTGTCTCTCGACTGCGGGCTTTGGGACTGATGTGGGTGACTCGAGTATGTAGTGGGGCTAAGCTCCCATACCCGATTATATAAAAAAATTAATCATAGTTTAGTTTTGAAGCAGCAAGCATTTATGCTGATCGATTTTGTATCCTGCAGTAGTTTCCCTACAGCAGACATTTGAAGTTGACATAGGACTTCTAGTTGAAAACAGAACAGAGTCAATTAGACGTTTACATGCAACATTTTAATGTCTGTATCATGGTAATGATGTACATAATTCTATTTGATTTTGCAGAATGTGCCATACGTGTTCGTCCCATCTAAGCAAGCACTTGGCCGAGCTTGTGGAGTTACTAGACCTGTTATAGCCTGTTCTGTTACAACAAATGAAGGAAGCCAATTGAAATCGCAAATACAGCAACTCAAGGTAATTGTACTTTGACAGTTGATATCTCCCATCTTTTTCTTAGTACTATACTACATGTTATGACCTTTCTTTTTTTATATATAGGATGCCATTGAGAAGCTCCTGATTTGAAGATATAGTCAATTGTGATTTTGGTATGATGGGCCTCTAAGTTTATGGTAGTTAGAGGCTTTGACTGAGTGGGTTGTGCTAGTGAAGGGAAAAGAATGAGTTTCAAAATTGTAACAACTGCTTAATTTTATTTTTCCAAGCGATAGATTACTTATTTAGAAAGGATTATGATCTTTATATGTTTGCCATGTCCTGATGTTTACTTGTCAGTTAGCCATCTTGTTCCATACATTGATATTTTGATTAGATATTTGACATTTAAATTGTTTGACAAAGATGACCACAAACATGAGTGGATCATCATCTGGTTCTCATGACTAGTCTGCTTTGTTCTACTGTATATTATACAGATGTGTGCAACTGCCACTACTAATGGAAGAGTGAGCTATCATTTAATAATTGATTTAGGTGTCTGAATTTTTTTTTGATGCAGGATAGATTATATAGAAATGCATTATATTTTTTTGCATTTAATTCATAATTTGAAATTATAAATAATGAGCAAGAATCCTAAGTTGGCACCGTAATAACTGACCATTTTTTGTTTACGTACTTCTGAAATTTGTTAACTTTGGTTCATACTTTCAAATGTCTACTTTTAATTATTTTCTTGAAGGTTTAAAAATTACTCTTTATGATAGTATCAATCATTTTAGTTAGAAAAGAATATGATGTCGATATATTTCTAATTCTTTTTGCAATGGTTTTAATCAAGTATTAAAAAAAAAGTTGAAATATACTCATTAAAAACTTAGGCCTTGGCATGGCTCACATTTTACTTAAAAGTGTTAATTGCAACAAGACGGTGAGCTATTCTAGCTTAGGATCAACATCAACAATTTAGGCCTCGGCATTGCTCACATTTTAGGATGAACAACAAGTTCTTTGACAAGAACATAGTAAAGGAATTTGGGCAACCCCAGAGGCAAGCATTTGCAAATACACCTATCTTGTGAGCTAAAAAAGACACTAAAAAATGTGCGCTACACGCTCTAACCAACGACATTGCTCACATTTTAGAGTCAACAAGTTTTTGAAAGAAGAAAATTTAAACGTTTAGGGTAACCGCAGAGGCAAGTATTCAGGCCTACAAGTCCTTCGACAAGAACATAGTATAGAGACGCTAAAAGGAGGGCTTGACCTTTGACAAGAAGAAAGTATAAGCACAAGACGCTAGAAGGAGGGCTTGAACCTCCGACCTTGTG
>JBBMEG010000009.1:7819468-7829835 GCA_037832605.1 Cyclanthera cordifolia | reverse complement strand
AAGGAGCCTGCAGTTTCGTGTCATTATCTGTATGGTTCTGAAAATTTAGAATTGTATGGCTATAACTTAACTCAGGCGAGGCATTTACCTCTCTTTTTATATAATGATAGAACTCATACAACTAGAATAATATTGAAATATAAAATAATCCAAAGATGTATAACAAGTTTCCACTAGCAACTTCCCTATCTAATTACTAATTTATCTTTAATATCCTAAAAATATTCCTAATTATACTCAATGACATTTCTATCAATATCATCTTTTGTAATCCTCTCATTTTTGCTCAAGCTTCAACAGCATAACGAAACAGCTTTGGAATTTGTTTTGCAGATCCTGTTTTCTTGTTTGCAGATGGTTTCGGCGGTTAAGGTTGAGACTCCCTCACGGTAGAATTCGACAGGCCTGAAATGGGAGTCTAATAATATTTACCCCTAGTCACTCGTTATCTTGTATTTGAAATTGGTTGCTTGTAAATTTAGTATAACCACCACCATCATCTTCTAGTTTCTCATCTAGTAGCATATTTTTCCACCGGTACTGTAGGTTTTCTTGGTGCTATATGTTACAGAGTAGATGCTGAATAACTTTAGAGCCTCAGTTTTGATCTACTGATTAAATCCTTTTGCTTTATCTGAACAATTGAACGTTATTCGTTATTTGCCGAGCATAGCTCAGCTGATTTAAGTATTTCTTGGGTAATATCTGGCCGAGCTTGTAGTTTGTTTGATTTCATTTTGTTTTAGTGGAAAATTGAGGATTTATTAGAATTTTATTTTATTCTTGATATCTGTGGGTAATCGGGCCAGTTTGGACTATTCTTATAATACATAACACCAAACACCACAACATTTAATTCTTAAAATAGGCAAGCTATTAATTACTTAATAGAAGATTATTTGGATGCAAACTAGGCTGCATCTTGCCTCCCTAGCGGTGCCTTAGGCACCACGCACACATATATACACTTTTTAATTAAAAAAAATATAAATATGTGTAGTGCCCTAAGGAGGTCCGAACCAAATACTTCTATTAAAATCTTTCTTGATTTTCTTAGGACATTTTGCACTAAAAAATGTTTTGGGTAACTTAAGTGCTAACAAATAGGAAAAAACTTAGCCATTGATATATGGTAGCATTTTTAGTTTTAAATAATTGTTGTTATGTTTGGCTTAAATTTGAATAACCATATAATTTTTACCTTCTAATTAACTGTTCTAGATCATCTTGGTTTTGTAATTTTTATTTTTGAACTTTTTTGAAACTACTTGTCTTACTTTTTAAAATTAGTGATTTTTTTTTTTTTTTTTTTTGCAGCATCAGTGCAAATCTATATTTGATCAAATAAAAAATGTTTAATATTAACCTAAAAACGAACTGAAAAAAAAAAAAAAAAATGTGTGTGTGTATATATATATATATATATATATATATTTTATCTCAATTTTGAGTTTTGTTTTATTGTAGTTTCTCAACTTTTTAAAGTAAATTTAACCTCTCAAAAATCAATTAAACTTAAAAACAGTCCCTAAACTTAAAAACAGTCCCTAATGTTAATCTAAGTTAAAATTAAATATATAAAAATGACAAAAAAACAAAAAATCTCTCATATACCTATTTCCTTCTCTCCTCTTAATTGATTAAAAAAAAAAAAAAAAAAAAAAAAACCCTTGGGATATGTTGATCTCCAAAATTCTTCTTGCTTCCTATCCCTTTTGTGTGTGTGTTGATGTGGGTTCAAGTGGTGGAACGATGTGTTGTTGGTTACCAGATTTATTTTTCCTTTATGTTTGCTTTCTATTACCATTATTATGATTAGTGAATTGTCTTTTGTTTAGAAAAACAAATATCAATTATAAACACAAATCAAGTGGCCAACAACGATAATATTCAACCACTTGAAATATATTTGATGACTAAAAGATATAGAATCTAAGTGATGACTTTTGTTTTACAAGATTAAAAAAAAAAGTGATAAATTTAATTTACGAAAGTCACCTATCTAAGAATTAATTTTTTTTATAGTTTGTCTTGACATCCAAATGTTATAAGGGCACCATCTAGAATTATTATCTATTTTATCAAAACCACGTTTCTTTTTTGCTCTAACTAATTTAAAAAAAAAAAAAATCTCTTTAATAACTTTTTTGTTCTCTCATAAATAATTTTTATATTCATTATAATTATTATTTTATTTTTTCACTATCATTCTATTCATGACTAACAAAAATAATAATTGCATTGCTTTTTGTAGAAGAAAGTGGAATAGAGAGGAGTGAAAGAGTTAATAATGGTTTTGAATAGTTAACTACTTGTCTCAAGATTTGTGTTAGTAGTGATTAAGTAATTAATTATTTATTTGGAGATCGAAGTTAGTAGTGGTTTAGAGAAATGTGTTTGATGTGAATTATGATAGAGAATTTGACGAGTGGTTGTTTGCTACCAAATACAAACTAATGATTTTTTAGAAGATGTAGTTAACCACTCATCTTCTACTAAGAACAAACATAGCCTTACTATAATCATCTTATTATTATATTTTTTTAGTACAATTAGGGGAAGAGTGACCACAAACCCAACACTACTACTCTAAAATAAATGAGTTAAATACCAATTTTTAATATCGAATCCAAAACACGATGTTAAATTGAATTACCACCGAACAATGAAATCAACCGAACACGAGCCCTTCCTTTCGTTATCTTTCTACTAACCCACCAGGTATAAAAAGGAAAAAAAAAAAAAAAGAAAAAGAAAAAGCTACTAAAAAAAAAGAAAGCTTGGTCTCTGTTGCCGTTCTTAAACCCTAATTTCTAAGCTTCGTCTTCTCCATCAGAGATCTCAAAACACCACGTCCCTGCTTTTTCAATCTTCGCACGAACAATGGTTACTCTCTCTCTTTCTTCTCTTTCTGTTTGATATCCGAGTGATGATAGTATGTCATTAGATTAATTTCGAGTACGAGTTTTATGTATCTGAGTTGTGAACTTGTTGTAAATTATCAGGCTGCAGAGAAAGTGAATCCCAAGGCATACCCTTTGGCCGATGCTCAACTTACCATCACCATTCTTGATCTTGTTCAACAAGCTGCTAACTACAAGCAAATCAAGAAAGGCGCCAATGAAGGTTTAGCATCTCTTCTCGTACCTTTCTCTGAACATAGGGTTTCGAAATACAGGGATGATATTTCTACTTTTTTCTTTAGTTTTATGTTTTGATTCTTTGATTTGTGTGTCGTTTTTCAGCGACCAAGACGCTGAATAGAGGTATTGCCGAGTTCGTTGTAATGGCAGCTGATACTGAACCGCTTGAAATACTCCTCCATCTTCCGCTATTAGCAGAGGATAAGGTACTCTTCTATCTTAACAGCTGTAGGAGAAGAATTTTCTTCTGATTAGTTTCTTTTTGCGTTCGTTTTGTTGTTGAAGTGTTTTCTGAGATTTGAGGCTACATGTACCAAGAGACGGGTGTGAAATATATTTGATGCCCTAGTTCTTGACCTGCCGATGAGGCTGTAGCTAAACCGAACAAGAGAAGTTAACTGGCCGGTTGTTGTTTCTCTATCAACGAATCTGCTTACCGAACTTCCTACATTTTTGTACAATTCCTTTCAAATCTGTGTAGTTATCTTTTCTATTTCAAATGGAATGACTAATTTAACATTGCGAGAAGAAGATGGGAAGAATGTATTGGCGCGGGATTTATCCTTTTGATTAGACCCTTCTCTTAAATCAAAATTACTTTCATCTTCCAGGTTGCATTAGTTTTTCAGCAGTTTGCATCTACGGTTGTCCACATTTTTCATGATGTCAGCCCCCATTTTTTTTTTCTATATATGTTCTCAAAAAAGGAAATGAACATTACTTTCATTAGGGGTGTTTGGTTGGGTTGAGTTGGATTTGAAATCCGAACCAGCTTTTGGTTGTGCCTAATTTGACAGGAGGATTCCAGGGGAAGAATTTCATTTTGGAGTAGGATTCGAGTGAACCATGTAAACATTTCTGATTTTGGATGGTATTCCAGTGAACCGTATAAATATTTCTGATTTTGTTTAGAATTCCAGCGAACACAACCTTGTAATCAGGGATTTTGGAGTATTTGATTTTGATCAAGGGTTCCAAGCAATCCATATTGCGGAGAATCTAATTTCCCAACCAACTTACCATCCTGTAGGGTTTATTTTTTTCAATGTTAATTTGTTATTAATTCTTATAACTTCAATATTTCAAACACTACTAATAGAAGAAAAAAAACCCCCTTCAAATGACTCATATTGCAATCAAAGACCACTCCCAGTATAGCTTCAACCCCCTCCAAGTTGCCTAATGGGAATATAATTTTAAATTTCTTATCAATCGAGATATCTAGCTCTGCTGTTTTAGGGTTCTCTTAGCATGCTATCCTCAATTATTTTAATACACTATGAATTGGTGTCCTCGTGGGGTGGCGTGGTGGTAGAAGGTTTGGTTTTCGAAGATTTACTCCCCTCAAGATCTCAAGTTCGAAACACACTTGTAAAATTAATTTGTAGATACCCCCCTTCTCTCCATTCCTTCAATGTCTCCTTGTGCCTCATCTAGGGACGAGCGTGAGGTTGATATCCACCTGTAATATTAATTTGTAGACACCTCCCTTGTCTCCTGTCCTTTGATGTCTCCCGGTGTCTGGCCTAGGAACGGGCGTGGTTACTTCGGGTATAGTGGAGCGAAGTTTTTATTTTCTGGTTTTCAAAAAAGAATACACAATGAATTGGGACAAGACATGAAGTTTAGTTTGGAAGCAGTTGACGACCTTTGTGCTTGTTGGTATTTTGTTGTGTCATAGTTTCCTACCAGCATATTGGCTTTTGATGTCACCATGGTAACGATTGAATAGGATTCTCTATTTGATTTTGCAGAATGTTCCCTATGTGTTCGTACCATCTAAGCAAGCACTCGGTCGAGCTTGTGGAGTTACAAGACCGGTTATAGCTTGTTCAGTGACAACAAATGAAGGAAGCCAATTGAAGTCCCAAATACAGCAACTCAAGGTAATTATGCAAATACGTGACAGAAAATATCTCCCATCTTTTTTGAAATTACTCCCTGATGAGATATGCTATGACCATTCTTTTTCATATTTAGGATGCCATTGAGAAACTTCTGATTTGAAGATATAGTTGATCGTGATTTCGGTATGACGGGCTTCTTTGTTTATGGTGGTTGCTCGCTCCCTTAGAGGCTTTGACTGATGTGGGTATGCAAGTGGAAGAATATGATTCAATTACAACGTTATGTTTAGAAATGATAATGAATTTTCATGTTTGCATTATCTTGATGTTAGTTCAATCTTGTAACATTCAGTAAGATTATGGTTAGATGTTTGACTTAAAATGTCTGACATAGGCAAATTTAAT
The DNA here is from genome assembly GCA_037832605.1 of Cyclanthera cordifolia. Classification (NCBI taxonomy): domain Eukaryota; kingdom Viridiplantae; phylum Streptophyta; class Magnoliopsida; order Cucurbitales; family Cucurbitaceae; genus Cyclanthera; species Cyclanthera cordifolia. Next base: position 7,824,440 of record JBBMEG010000009.1, on the reverse strand, counting down.
CAGATTTCTATCCTTTAAAAAAAAGAAAAAAGATTTCTATTAGTATTTGGAACCACAGATATGAGAGTGGAGAGTGGATTATATTGTCTGGTTCATGAACAATCTAAATTGTCAATAGTCATGGTGATTGGCATTGCTACATACAAATAATCTCATTTTCATTCATGTGTGTACAAATAATGTACGACTCACATTATTGAATTCGTTGAAACCTTGAAAATCAGCATTGATAATATTTATGGTAAATAATAAATTTGGTTGATATAAGTGGAAGAAAGTTAAAAGGAGTTTGGATTTTGGGATTGATGCGAGGAGAGGAAGTGGAAGAGGAGGAAATTGAGTAATTTGAGAATATGAAATATTTATGTGGGAATTAGTTCTTCAACGAGGAAAAGTTGGAAAAATATTTGTTGAGATTTGTGTTTTTTAGAGATGTTTATTTTAGATGAAATTTGATATAAAATTTGATTGGAATGTTGGAGAGAAATTGAGGAGAGGTTTTGACGATAAACAAGGAGTTCGACTCTCCTCTTTCTTTCTCTTCCTCTCTAAAATCCAAACAACTCTTTAGATTTTAGTCCATATCGATTAAGTCTCTGACTTTATAAAAAAAAGTTTGTTATTTGTGAATTCTAGGCAAATTAAGTACGTAGATTTTGGTACACATGCTCTCGTTATTGAAACATGAATAATTAAGTTAATATATTTTGTTTATCAATAATTAAAAATCATATAAATTTTCTCAATTTATAGGGATTGAATTCTAAAATCATAGATTAAATTCTAGTTTTTAAAACCATAAGAATCAAACTGTAAATTGTTTTATAATTTATCTATAATATTTATAATTTTAAAGAAGAATTCATTAATAATATTTATAACATTTGACACATTAGATTCGGCCAAGATCCAGGGGAATTCCCTCTAACTCAAAAGACTCTTTAAACCTTCTTTAGTAACTTGACCTTCCAAAACATTAAAGAAGCCTTCTTGTTCACCCTCGAAGCACTACTAAGGAGCGAAAAAGCTAAAAATTAACGTTATTAAGTGTAAATTTAGTTAGCATTGAGCTGTACTCATTTGGATGATTAACTGTTGATTATAACCTTTGTTCGAACTAAAACTTAAGTAGTGTAAAATTTAATGTGTCTAATAAAATCGAGTGGAAATTGAATTATTATGGGCGTTTGTTTTGCGGTATTAACGAGTTCTTACAATTCTTCTTCAAACAACAACACCCTAATGAGTTATTGTAATTATTTTTGAAATGTATATTCGTATTGATTCGAATATGTGCGAATGTGTGTATAATGTCTAATATATTCCTATGAGAAGCTTGAAAAGCCCTCTATTTATAGAAAAGCCATGAACCCTAGGCTTAAACCTTGATGAGCTTTTAGGCCTGAGTCTTGGGTTTGACTCATTGAACTTGTTTAAACTTGAGCCATCCATATAGATTTGGGTATATCCATTGAGATTTGGGTAATCACTTAAAGTAATCAATTATTTTTAATCATTCAAAATAATAATTCATTTTTAACTACTTAAAATAATCGCTCATTTCTAACATTTTATTTATAATCATTTATTTATAAACACTCATTTTCTAACCCTTCAAAATAACCACTCATTTCTAATTACATCGAAACGAATTATTGTCGGTAATCACTCAACAAAAACTATCATTAAAACGTGTCATTAACTGTAAGTCATCTACAAATAATTATATCTAAACGGGCTATTACTGTAGCTCAAATTTCTAATCACTAAAAACAATCTCTCGTTTATAATCACTAAAAATAATCACCGAACAATTCCACAATCAAACACCTCTGAGAAGTTCAAATCATGTCAGCTCAACTAAAAACTACCTTTTATTTATTTATTAATTGATTACGTGTAGTGATTTCTTGACTCTGATTGTTGAATGGTAGAGAAGGTATGAAAGACAACAAGAAGAAAAATATGAAATACATACATTTCTTTTTTTTCATCATCCATCAAATACAAATAAATTAGCCAGAGCAAGTTCATCAATGACATGGCTCTGACACTCTCTCTCCCTCTCTTTTTGAAACTTCATTTCTGTTCCAATGTAATCTGCCATTCTACAAATCTCCTCTGCTTGTGGGTGAGATACATCACCTGATGAAAAGCCATGCAAATATAAAGAAGCACCAAAGTTTCCAACATCTACCCAACTGAATCCAATCTCTTTCTTCACTCCTCTCTCTCTCATTCCCTTCCTCACTTCAGCAACCTTTTCCCAATCTCCCTTTTGCGCATACAGGTTCGACATCAACATGTACGACCCCGATTCCATCGGTTCCTTCTCCATCAACGCGTTGCCAATTCTCTCTGCCATCTCGACATTCCCATGTATTCTACAAGCTCCAAGCAAGCTTTGTAATGCAGATATCCCTGGCCCTCCGGGTATGCGAGCTAGCATCTCCTCAGCCTCTTGCAACTGCCCTGCACGACCCAACATATCGACCATACAAGAATAGTGCTCTGCTGCTGGCTCAATCATGTGATCTTTAATCATCATGTCGAAAAATCGACGGCCTATGTCGACCATCCTGTTCCTGCTACATGCTGTTAGGACAGACAGGAAGATAACTGCATCCAGCTTTATCTTTTGCTTTTCCATCTCTTCAAACAGTTTCAAAACTGAATCGTAATCGCCGTGTTGTGCGTAGCCGGAGATTAACCCTGTCCAAGCGAATTGGCTTCTTTTGGATGTTTCGTCGAAAACTCTTTGGGACTCTTGAATGCTCCCTCGTTTTGCATACATGTCGAGGAGGGCACCCGAAATGATAGGATCGGAGTTCAATCCTACTTTAATCAAATGTGAATGACATCTTTGGCCATGCTTTAAAGATATGTCTTCGCCAGCACTGATTGCATTCAGGACACTCCCAAAGGTGTATTCATTTGGCTTGGATTCCATTATTGCACATAGAAATGTCTCTAAAGCTTCTTGACACAATGAGTTTTGAGCATACCCAGAAATTAAGGCATTCCATGATATTATCTCTCTATCTTGAAGTTCCATGAACACTCTTGACGCATCGTGCATCGACTCAAATTTCGCATACATGGTGATTAGACTATTGCCGACACCTAACTCCGATACAAAGTCGGCTTTAATACATAATCCGTGAACCATTAGTCCCTGTTCCACCATATTCCTTATTGTAATGGCATGAAGTAATCCAATAAATGTAACATCATTTGGATACACTCCATCTAATCTCATCTTATTGAACAAAGAAACTGCATCTTCTTCATACAACGAGATCATGGTCGTCCAAGAGATTACATTGCGGTCATCCATTGATTCGAATACTGCCTTTGCATCTTCGATGACCTCACACTTGGAGTACGTCGAGATCAGAACGTTACTAACAGAGGTATGAATCTCATATCCAGTTTTCACAGTCAAACAATGAATCTGTCTTCCTAGCATCAAGTTTCTTTCATGACCACATACAGAAACAGCTCCAGTAATTGCCACATTGTCAAATTTCATTTCTTTTCTAACCATTTGAATGAACACCAAAATGGCTTCTAACCCATGATCTCCCTCTTGTGCATAACCAGTAATCATCGCACTCCACGTTACCCGATCTCGGCTCGGCATTTCATCAAACAACTGTCGAGCATCCACGAGACGTTCCCATCTAGAGTACATTGTAATAAGAGCATTACCAACAAAAACATCTCCTTGGAATCCACATTTCAAGACATGAGTATGCAACTGCCAACCAAAAAGAAAATCATTTCCATCTAAGCAGAAAGCAAGTGTGGTAGTATAAGTCACATGATCAAACTTAACCCCATTTAAATTCATCCTAACAGCAAAATTCAAAGCGTTTTCACTCTTATGAAACCCAGCAAGAACAGTATTCCAGGAAACAATATCTGGGTAATGTATATTCTGGAAAACACATAAAGCCCTCTCAAGCTGCCCAGATTTACAGTACATATTCATCAAAGAGTTAGAGACTGTAATATTGAAAACAAACCCAGAAGAAATAACAAATCCATGAATTTGTCTACCTAGTTTAGGAGCTCTGCAACAGGCCTTGAGAGCGAGGGCAAAAGTGGACTCATCCGCACACCCATCAAAACCCCACCGAATCTGCTTCTTGAAAAACCCAAGAGCTTGAAATGCTTCGTCTTTGTGCAAGTAATTGAGTAAATAGCGGTTGGCATTGGCTGCATTTGGAAGAGGACTTTGATCGAACAGGTTGCAGGCATGTTGAAAAGAGCGAAAAAAATTGAAGTTTGGCAATTGTTTCTGGGAATTGACCTGTAAGGATTTGAAATTCAGATGGCGGGTAAGCATCAGAACAATTGATCGTTGAAATTAACTGCAGCGATTGATCGGCCAAATCGAAGCGTTTAAATATTTTGTCGTTCGATTGGCGCTCTGTTGAAGTCTGTGTTCATTTGTATTTTTGTAAGTACTGTGTAAATTGTAAATATGGGCCGGTTTAATTTGGGCCTTGAAAAGCCCACGTAGCTTTCCGTCCTCACTAGGCCTGTTATAGCCCAATCCACAATATGGTCTTGCAATGTTGATTTTTTTTTCTTGGTTTTGTTTTTATAATTTGTTTTTTGAGTTCAAGAAAGTTGAAGTGGAGAATTCTAACCTTAGCATAATCAAGAGGGCCACTTTAGAGGTTTTAATTACATAGTCAAATCTAAAAAATAATTACAAATATACGTAAAAAAAAATAATAATAAAAAAATATATATATATATATATGATTACTTTAAATTTTTTTTTTTTAATACTCATGTTCAAAAGTATTTGTAATAAAAGAATATTTATAATATAATATTAAAATATATTAGTGACTATGGATATAAATATTTTAGAATTTTCTTTAAGTTTTTTTTTTTTTTTTTTTTTTTTTTTTTTTTTTTTGAAATGGGTTTAAAGTCCCCATTTACAAGACTTGGA
>JBBMEG010000009.1:7795875-7808004 GCA_037832605.1 Cyclanthera cordifolia | reverse complement strand
GATACACTTTTGTATGTTGTAACCAAGTTTCTATTAATATAATCATCTTCTTTTCCTACTATTCGGGTTCCTAACAACTTGCTCTCATCTTAAGATGATCAAGAATTTTACAGGTGAGTGATTTCGAACTTAGGACCTCGAAGGAAGCATATCTTGTAGACTCCCAAGTCTCTACCAACGAGGTGACGAAACAAAAAGAAAGTGAATGGATACTTCTAAAATGAAAGAGAAAGACTTACTTCTGCAACTTTGTTCAGCTTCTCCCTTACATTTTGCAACAACTGAGAAAGGTCCCCGTCCCATTTATAAAATTCCAGCTCCTTGTTATTAAGTATCTTTTCTGCTACCTGAAGTAGATGAAGGTAAGTTGGAACTAAGTCAATTGATAATTATAAGGCAAGAGCTTACACTACATGAACACAAGACAAAGGCTCGCACAAAATATAGAAAATCAAGTTGTGTTTTGTTCGTTTCCTACAAAAGAAGTTGTATTCTATTGGGACTCATTCCTTATTTCATATTTGCTATATTTTGTGTATTCAGTTAGGAAACTCATGTATAACTTACTTTTTTCATATTCACAATAAAATACAAATAAGTTTCATTATTCAACACAGAACTTCATGGTATCAGAGAAATGAATAGCCTGAAAATAGATTATGCAAGTCATTATCTACATTGACAAGGTGCAATTTCAAATAAATACAACATTTTGACAATCCCAAATAGTTAGCTTCATCTTTAAAACGAGTGACAGGAGTCAGGTGGATTTAAGTTCAAACCAAATAGTCCATTCTGCCTTACCCAAAAAAAAAAAGGGGACAAGAAAACAACAAACATTTGCTTCTTGTCAGAGATTAATGTATAGACAGATTGCGTGCATTCGCTTAGTGCCATGGTGGGTTAAGAAATGTTTTGTGGGAACTTCGAAAGTTCAACAAGTACTCCATACCGAATACACCAAAGATTCTCTAAGGTGTATTTAGTGAATGAGACAAGTTGAGAAAGCAGCAAGATCATACAACTCGGTATATATCGCGTGGTCATAAAAATGTGAAAACATTGACCAAATTTTGTTTTTAATGTTCGTGAGTATCCGAGAAACAACTTCACGATACCACATTCAGCTATCAAGAAAACTAATATCTTAAGTAAGCGACTACCATGACTTAAACACATTCAAGACCTTGTGCTTTTACTAATATATTACATTGACTATTGAGCTACCAACAAGAGCTGAGATCAACTGACGTCTGACATGATGTATGAATTAATAACTAAGAGAATATAAGCTCTGTTATGAAAATGGAAACAACAATGAAAAGAAAACAGTAGAAAATGTGAGACAAAACCGATGATTTGCATGGTTCACTAGCAGTGTATTAGCTACATCCATGGGAGGAGGAGAGAACTGTTTTATTAGATGAATAGAATACATAATTCAGAATATCGATCAAATGGGGTACAGTTTTAAGATAGTTTATATAGTGTACTCTCATAAAATCAAATTCCAGAATATGAACCCTATACATAAAAGCCCATTACGAAAACATAAAACCAAAATAAATATTTCGTAGAGTTTAAGGGGGCGTTGCCTCCGAGTCTAGCAGGTGCTTCGCCTTAGACCCAGATTCATTAAACGGTCAACGAGGTCCTCGCTTGCGAATTGGGCAACGAGACCCTCAACTAAATAATCATAGGATGTCATAGTTCAAAGCATATCTCAACAGGTTCAAATCACTCACTCAGTGAGTAAAAAAAATTACGTTGACCATTCATGCAACTTATGGTGGGTGACTAAACCAATTAGAAGAATGAAAATGAACACATGGTGAATTTGTTTATAAATACAAAAAATGAGATCTTTTTTCAAGAAAATGTTTGTTTACCTTTCTCCCGATCATTCGACCACCAGCAGTGTGGGCAAAGTATGTATTATAGAAATGACAAATAAATGCTTGAGGATCCTTTTCTGATAACTCTTGAAGATAACGAGCATAGGTGACTCCAGGTGAAGAGGGTTCTGGAATGGCATAGCCTTGCTCTTTGAACCACTCCAAATCTTTTGCCAACGGTTCAGACCTTTCCAATCCTGTGTTACGAAACTCTGCATCTATTGCCACATAAAAAGACTTCATCAACATCCTACCATAAGCTTTCCTGTGATTACTTCATGTGTACACTAGGAAAAAAAACCATGAACAAAGTTTAATTTTTCCAAAGACCAATAAATAGTAGTCTCACATTAGTTAGATAAGGAGTAGATCATGGACATATGATTGAGACCAATCATTTTCATTGGTATGAAGGGATGAAACAAAAATAATGCCAAAATCTAAAGTAGACAATACCGAATGTGTAGACACGTCAAGGGCTGGTTTTCCCCCCAATGGAACCTATCAAGATACTAACCAGAATGCCACTAAAACCCCAACCATCTTTCTCAACACTCGCAAAATCATGGAAGAGAAGGCTGGTAACGGAAATCAGAATCAGAAGCCATATCAAGCAAAGGAAGCTCTTTCCACTTCAAAGAAAAACAATAACACTAATAGATAGTGTGAGCATTCAGCATCCACCTCAAAACTAATTGGCTAAGAGGAAAGTAACCTACATATCACATAAGTGTGTTGAAAAGATTTCACCTTTCCAATGTGAAACAAAATGACACAAGGTGAGTATCTCTAACAATTACAACTCAATAGTCCACTATTTTTTTTTTGAAACCACAATATTCATAAAACTCAAGAGAAGAACCTTACAACACCACTCCGCTAGTCCGCTAGAGGGAAGGCCAAACAAGAGGGTAAAAGTCCCCGATTAACTCCTAAACCTTGATCCACAACTCGAACAGAGACCAAACAAACTATGAGAGCCCCAAATAAAGAAAACTCTCAAAAAAAGAAGAAGGATAATAAAATCTCAACCTGAGAAGCCCGCGTGCGATTATCAACATAATAAATATTGAATTTAGAGAAACTTGGAAGATTAATCCTAAACTCATGGAGACTGTACATGAATCCACCAAAGAAAGAGAGAATCTTTGCATTGCATCCAAAGAGAACCGGAACTTCCCTCGAATAAAAGTAGTTATCCATAACTATAAAGACTTCCTTTGGCTTTATCAACTAGCACAAAGAAAAAACTTCCCCCAACTGTGCACTTTTTTTATTCCCTTTCGTTTTATAATGAGATAATAGTCCACCAATTCTTAAAAGAGAAAAAGCTCAAATAACGAACACCCCCAAACTTTAAACTAGAAACATTTCACTCCAGACTGCAAAACAAATGAAATATCCAAACACGTTATCAGAAAACAGTATCACCAAAGCAACTGACTAAATAAACAAAGGGCAAAAGCATTACAAGTAAGAATTGGAACAACAAATGCAAAGCCAGAGCGAATCAAGCACATAAAATCTAATCCAAGAAATCAGAAAATCAACAACAACTTACACGACGGAAATGAAGCCTTGGCAATGATATCATCCAGAGTATCATAAACCAATTTGCTATCCACAAGAAACCTCAAATACCCTTCAACGGTCGGCTCCCATTTAGCGATAGGCCCCTCTTGTGGTTCTTTAGTTTCCTTCTGACCCTCTTTAGCTTGATCCCTAGTGTGCAATTTCATGGCTACAAACCTCATCTCCTCAACAAACCCTTTAGATTCACCAGGATACCGCTTCTTCGGCTTCTCAGCCATGGTGGCAGAAACAGAGTGCACATCCTTCATGATTCGAACTGGGTTCTTCTGAAATCGAAGAGCAGAAGGAACCCTTTTGGGTAAGAAGCTGGATTCCAAACTGGGAATCGAAAAGGAAGTTGGTGCTACAGAATTGGGCGCTCTGAAGTGGATTTTATTGAAGAGAGACTGTGAGGGGGAAACTGGTTTGAGGGAAGCCATGGTTGAGAAGTGGGTGAGTTGATTGAAAAGTGTAAGGAACCTTGAAATAGAGAAAGAAGAGAAGAAATAGGAAAAAAATAGGGATTTTAGTGGCTTGAATTTGGAGTTCAAGTAATCTTGAAGGAAAAGCTATGGTGGGAGTTTGTGTAAATGGGGAAAGTGAAGAAAGCTGAAGAAGGCCGGGGAAGCAAACAAGGAAGGTTGAGGAATGGGGATGATTCAGCGCTGCGTTACGTCTCCGTGATTGATTCTAGATAACTCCATTAAAATACGCGAAATTATAAATGTAATCGTTTACCAAAAGATGATTTAAAATTTTATATTTGAAAAAATGTGGAAATTAGAATTTATTTTTAAATATCGGATAAAATCTAAAAAATAGTCAAAAGTTAGTTATTTTTTGTTTAACTAGACAAAAAATACATAATTTATACCTCACATTTGCATATTTAATTTTTTTCGATTTACGAATAACATTAATTATTTTTTAGATTTTATCAAATTATAAAACTAAATTATATTTCTTCAAATTATAGTCACTAAACTTTTTTTTTTAATTATAACACTAAATTCTATATTTCTTAAAATCGTAAAGTTTAACTTTTATCAAATTATAAAAACTAAATTTATAATTCATTCATTAAAATATTAGTCTTCATAATAAACAAACACAAAAAAAAAGTTATATAACTAACTTTTTATAATTCCAATTGGTGGATTATAAATGTGGTTGTTATCTCGAGTTTGTTTTACATTATTAACTAGTTCATAAAAATGATTTTTTTACTAACTCTTCTTCTAACAATGAAGTATTATAATATAATTCAAAATAATTATTCATTTCTAAACCATTAAAATAATTATTCATTTTTAATCATTTATTCACGATCATTAGCTTATTTCCTTAGAATCATATAAAATTATTTTTAGTTAATTATATAATGGTCGGATGAATTTAGAAAGTTAAAGACATTACTAAAATAAATAATAATATAAAAATAATGAGTTTTGTTTTATTTGAAACGTATCGAATATCTGGAAGGCAAGTTGCTCCACTTGGGTTTAGAGATACATGTTTGAGAGCGTGAAGTGCAAGTCACGGTGTTTGTCAGATATACGTAAATAAGTTTTTTTTTTTTTTTTTTTTTAAGAAAATCATATTAATCATATTAATATATATTTATATTTATATTTACTAAATTTAATAAGTTAATCTTTTAACTGAAAAGACATAAATATATAACCACGATAAACAGGTCATGAATTCAAATTCTTCATTAAGAATATAATATGAAGTATTCTCTTTTTTTCTTTTTTTTTTTTTTTGAAAAGTAATGTATAGATTGGAATTAAAATGAATTCAATGCTCTCACGCAAGGGACAACAATTCTACTTTTTTTCTCGTTGATGTAGGTCGTTTGGATTGTTTGGGCATTCTTCTATCCATCTTCCTTCATGATTGTCAATACTAGTCATTTGTGCTAGTTTAAGGGCAAGAGTATTTGTCTCCCGACTACACTAGTTGAAAGAGATGAACCTGAAATATCTTGCTAGATGTAATGTTTCTTCAACATTTTGTCGAACTTCTGATTGGGTTACTGCAACATTTTTGTAATAGCTTAATCTCACATATGACATCAGACTCCACCACAACTTGCTGGAAATCAAGTTCAAAGTCATTTTTACACATTCTCTAATAGTCAAGTCATTTCTATACATTCTCTAATAGTCATGGCTTCTGCAATTTCTTAATTAACCATTAAATTAATTAAATCAACTCGTTAATCACATTACACAAATTAATAGGAGGAAAATATGATCAACGTAATAACTGTTTGATTAAATTCATCCATCTTTTGTAATAGTGGGAAAATCTATTAACCCAATCAACTGAGTAATTCAATTTATTTATTCTTGGGTTGAGTGATTGGACAGATCTTTTGTTTTCAATTTAAATATATTTTTTTATTTATTTTCTACTTTTATACAATAAACCTAATAGCATTAAAAATTAAACTTCAATCTGTATCAAGATAAATACCCTCTATAAACTTAAAAAAATAATGCAAAGAATATTGGAAGATAAAATGTCAGACAATATTAATTAAATAAAATAAATATATGCCTATATAATTATTTTGAGTAAATTATTTTTTTAACTAATTATAAATTGGAGTTATTTTTAAGTCTATATAATACAATTTTTTTTTTAATTTGAATTTAACTCAACCTAAATAAGTTGATAATCCAATTCAACTAGTTAAATTAGCTTGGATGGTTCTGATTATTTTAGTTGTAAAGCACTTCTTTTTATTGTGAGGTCTTAAACCTTTTTACTTTGATTTATTATTTTTATACTAAGAGGGTACGTGATTAAGGATCTCATATTTGAAAAAGTAGAGAGTTATCGGTAGTCATGTTTTGTCGAAAAAAACGAAAATAGAAAAGAAATGTTTTGTCTTATTTGAATATCTGTTTTAACCCATTTGATATATAACAAACAAAAACAGAACCAAAATCACTTATCTCGTAGAATCCTGCATAGAAACCCAATATCTAAAGATATTCTTAATCATTTGATTTGATTTCATTTTATTACAAACACACACACTTTAAAACACACAAGATATCTCAGTTTTTCTTATTAAACTGAAAACACAATTTTCTAATCTCCCCTTGCTCACCAGTCTTGACATCAAGGCTGCTCAACTTAACCATAGCCTTCTTGAACTCAAAGCTAAATCTAAGGCCCAACAGCCCCCGCAAGGACCCGGCATAGTTCTGGACGACGCCTCGGGTCGCTCGGTGGTTCCAAAGCCTCTGGTCCGACTCCAAGACTCCGTTCCCGTTCATCAAGTTCTTGAAAAAGCTGTTGTCGAATTTCAATGGGCTGTCTTTGTCCATGGCTACTCCCCTGAATGGATCTCCATCTAAGGGGCACAGGCTTCTCAGTTGGGTCAAGAATGTTGGGTTTATGGTTGGGTCTGGATTGCCTAAGCTTGTGAAGTTTTGTAGCCGGTAGCTGAATAGTTGGCAATCCGTTCGCCCGATCGTGTGAGCGCCTGTTGTACGCGTACACGGATTAAGAACGAATACAAAACCTATGACTTCTTGATCATATATACTGTAATTTAAGATGTTTTTAGTTTGATTTATTTGAGTGATTTTGTATGATTAAAACTGCTTTTTAAAATATTAAAAAATTTGTAGTAATTTCATATTGACTTTATGTATTTTAAATTTGTATTATGCTTTATATATATGTTCCAAGGGGTTGACGTAGTTGGTTGAAGATTTTGGCTCGAGAAGCGTACTCACTCAAAATTCTAGGTTAGAAACATATCTTTGACGGCACAGCTCTCAAATATATGAAAGTCAAATACACTTGTGAGGTGGGTGTTCGTGGATGTTGAATTGGATTACCACCGTTAAGGGGCGGTACACCTATATAAAAGGTGGGAGTCCCTAGCTATAATATGCAAGAAATTATTATATAATAATTAATAATTGAAATAGGAAAAGTGATTAAATATTAAATAATTACCAACTAGGGTTACAAGATCTTGGACAGTGAGGCCTTTGTCTGCAAATTTTTGTATATGAATATCGATTGGCTCGAATGGAGATGGTAAATCTTCAGCTTCGATACTCCTTGAAACTTTACCATCCATTCTTCCAGTTGGTACAGACCAACTTGGACCTTCACTCTGTAATGTATATAACCTTTTATAAATCAATCTAATTTATTTAAGAAAATTAATTTGTTCGAATAATTGTAATTTAAATTGCTATGATTATTTTAGTCTATTTTATTCAACTAATGAATAAAAAAAAATAAACTAGGTTGAATAAGTACTCTACTACTGTTCCATCTTCAACATTTAGGACGCGTTTATTTTCATTTATTTATCTAGTTTTTTTTTTCTTTCTGCCGTAACCAAACATGTATGAAATCTAAATCATTTTGCATTAAAAAAAATAATAAAGAAAAACTCGATGCGGTTTAAATGATACTTTCTATACAAGATTCCGAAGATTATGGGCAAGGAGAGGAGGCTAGAAAAGACCATGATCATCTGGTAATCCAAGATTTGAAGCAGTTTAGAAGATTAATTTCTCAAGCGACTCTCAATTTCTAAGTTTAGAAAAGCAAAACTTTAAACTCTTCCAAGAATTTTAAAATACTTGCTGATTATGTGAAAAATCATTCCAAACTGACTCTTTTAATTAAACTCCAAAGCTTGGTGAAGCCCGATAAGAGACCACGAGCCAAAGGGGATAAGACCCAAGCTCATAGAGATACACGGTCCAAGTCCAGCAAGAGAGAGAGGTACCAGCCTGCAAGAAGCAAGCCGAACCGTGGGCCTGACCCTTTTGCTAAGGTGCCCTAGGGGTTCACGACAAGCCCAACCCAGACCCTAAAGGATTGGCCCAACTCCAAGTCGGGGAAGAGTCAAAGCATGCATAGCCCAATCTCGAGTCCTTTTGAGCATTGCCCATTGATGCATTCTACCCTCTGACTCTATAAACCTTCGATTTTCACAAGGTTCATGAGTCGTCGATTCTCGGGTCCACCCCGAAAAGGGATGGGCGCGCGAGAATCATGCCCATAATCCACGAGCTCTTGTGGGGGAGAAAAGGGAAGATACAGTCATGAGCAGCCTCCCTAGATAAGCCAGATGATAAATGAACTAGGTAGCTCTAAAAACCCTAGAAACTACTATTCTAAACCGCATTATCATTCAAATTTGACCAAATCATCAGAAGCCACGTGCATCATAGTATTCCCAATAAAAAAAAAACGAATGCATTAGTACCAAGTCAACAGCATCACGAGTAGCCAAAGCAAGTATATCAGCGCAAGAAACCACACCAGGGCACAAGTTTTCGAGTTGCGCTTTTGCATCATCGACTATTTCAAACCCTCTTAACCCCATGTTCGGCCCTGCATTTATCTCCGCTTCTTCGTTCATAATCAACACCGATCCATCACAGCCCTATAACAATAACAAAATTCAAATTCTATAAAATCCATAAAACTATTTTTCTCATGGTAAATTATTTTTTTTTTTTTTTAAACCTGAACAAAACAGTCATGGAAGTGAAGCCTGAGCAGGCCAGCAGCAAGGGTGGGGTCAGCCTTCAAATGGGACTCCACAGTTGACCTGACAATGGACTCAGCCTTAGGACATGTGTTTGAGTAATAGCCAATGGCTAGCTCACTTTTCAAAGGCAAAATCATTGCTAAAATTCCCACAAATATCAACCAAATTATGGCATTTTTTTGACCCATAATTTGAATCTTTAAACTTGTTTTTATGAGTTTCTAAGGTGATGATAATTGTAATGAATTTTTATGTGTATTTATAGGCATTTTCTTTAAGTTTTGTTTGTTGTGTTGAGTTTTTGGGTTCTCTTTTCAATTTCTTAAAAAAATAAAACTTTTCTTAATGGAAAACTGGCCTGTGTTCCATGAAGTAAGTGGGTGAGTTTTTTTTTTTTTTTTTTAGAATGAAGATCAGTTTGCTTTTGAATTTGTTGGAATACTAGGGCAAATGTCTCACATTGGTAATTTTGAGATAAATACTTACACTATCTAGTTTCTAACATGGTATCAGAACATAATGCAACTTATTGACCCTCAAATTTCGAGGACCCACCCAAGCGGGCAAAATACTTAGCGGGCATTTCATGATCCTAAAAGTTGGATCCGACCCAAGCGAGTGAGCCAAAAGGTGGAGGTTCTTCGACGCATTTAAATAAATTCGGATCTTTGGACTAAGGGGATGTTTGGACTTCGATGAGTGGAGATGACAGAAGAGGAGAGGAAGAAAAAAATGAAGTTATTTAGAGATATGAAGTTTTGAAATTGATGTTTTTAAAGAGAAAATGTTCGAAATTTTTTTTTTGAGATTTATGTTTAAGAGATGAGATATTTATTATAGATGAAATTTGATATAAAATTTAATTTGAGGTTTGATGAGCGTTGTTAGAGAGAAGTTAAGGAGGAGTTCGAAACAGATCGTGATATACTAAAAGCAAACAAGGAATCCAACTTCAATAAATTTGAGAAGTCGTGATACATAATAAATTTGAATAGCATGCCTCTTATACTTGATTAATTTTCTAATTTTCATTAATATACAGGTCAAATCTCAAAATATTTTTTAACAAATATCTTATTAAATTTTAATATCTATAAATATTTAAATGCTAAATAATTGATTCTAACTAATCCTTTATGGTAATGATTTTATTCCTAACATAATGGTTATTATAGAGTGAGAATTAATTCAACCACGTGGCTATATATATTTTATTATTTTTCTAACCAAAAAAAAGAAGTTAATATATATATATATATATATATATATATTTTTTTTTTTAATGCACTTTAGTGAAGATAGTGTTAGAATAATATAATATAGAATGATGTGTAGAAGAGATACAAATTGATTTTATTATATTATATTTTAAGCATACAACTAGGAAGCCAAACATAGATTTTGAAAGTGTGTGTTTGGGTTAGGTTTAGTGCAAGTGTACAGTCAGACAGCAATTTGATACCAAAATTTTAAGAATACTTTTCAAAAAATCTTGGCCTCAAACTTCATCTTAGATTTAAAAAGTATTTATAATTTATAGTGGGCACTTTATTTCTCAATATATTTGGAAAATTTCACTTTTTGAAGTATAATTTCAATTCAATTTGTTTGTTCCAAAATAATTATTTTGCCTTTTAATATTTTAAATATATATTTTTTAGTTTATGAGATAATAAAATCTTTAATTACATAAAAGGTAGGTAGCGAGTTGATTTTATTATTTGATGATAATTCAATTTAACTCCTTGTCGCATATTTGATTATGAAAATTTAATCATTGCAGTAAAAAAAAAAACTTATCCGAATGATGTAAAGAGAAAAGAGTATGAAAAACACTTTAAAATCCATTGGATACTATTTTCTTTTTCGATGCAGTTTTTAATTTGTAAGGGATATTTGGATAAAGATTTTAAAATTATTTATAATTAGTATTTAAAATGAGATTTATTTTGAATATTTAGAAGCAATGATTGCAATAAAAAATTTGTTTGTATGCAGTTTTAAAAAGTATTTAGCAGGAGTGTTCATACATTCCCCGAAAATCGATTCGACCGATCGAAACCGACTGAATTAAGAGCGATTGGTCGGTTTTCATGTGCATGTCGGTTGGTGTCGGTTAAAAAAAAATTAAACAAATTTTTTCGATCAGTTAATAAAATTTTCCTTTAGAAAATATTAATGTTTTCATATAATTAATTAGATATATTATTAAATTATAGTAAATTCAACTTAATTTTAGATGTGTTATTGAAATATATTTGATGTATTCATTTGGTTTTAATTAATTCTCACCATTTCAATATAAAATTGTATGATGAAACATGTTTTTAATTAAAAAAATGAACATATAAAAAATGAATTAATCAATTTAATCGATTGCTTTAATCGACTTAATTGACCAAGCGGACAGAATTAACTAATCGGTTGATTTGATTACGTTTTTAAGTTAACCGATAAGATCCGTTGGTGTCGGTTTTTCACCAACATATGAATATTCATAGTATTTAGAATAATTATTTATTTGAGTATTTAAAAATAATAATTAGTAAATAATTATATAATCTAAAAGCTGATCTGGATATATTTTTAGAGTATTTAGAATTAGTATTTATAATAAATTTAATTTAGAAGTAATAATTACACTATAAAAAGAAATCAAATAAAATTATTTGAATGTAGTTATTAAAAATAGTTAAAATTATTATTTTTAAATTTAGAAATATTTAATAAATACTAATATAAAATATTTTTTGAAATATAATTACCAAACCTATTTTAAAATAGATAGAAGTGCTTTTATTTTCAGAAAAAACAGTGAAAAGAGATGAGAAAAATACTTTAAAATCCATTTGGATAATATTTTCGTTTTCCGTGCAGTTTTTAATCCCTGTATTCTAAAAAATATAGATGTGCTTTTTATTTTCAGAAAATATAGAGAAAAAAACACATAAAATCCATTGGATAATATATATATATATATAAAAACATAGATAAAGAGCGAATGCAGGAGAATTAAACAAATTATATTCAAGAACTTGGGTAGGAGAGGGGCCGCGCGAACGCAGGCCCCACTAGCACAAATTATGACGTAGACTCTACCTCATTGGGCAGACCTTA
>JBBMEG010000009.1:7780604-7795775 GCA_037832605.1 Cyclanthera cordifolia | reverse complement strand
GCAAAAGTGACGGCCGACACCCGGGGGTGCGACAAGGGCGATGCCGACCCCCTAGGGGTCGGCAATGGTGCTGGCCGACCCCCGGGGGGTTGGCTTTTGGTCCTTTTGTCCTTTGTTCGGGTCCCGGCCTCTTCCGAGACTCCCGGGCCATATTTTATGTCATAACAAGTTTAATAATTATTGAATAATTAATAAAGTAAAGAATTAATATATGAAATATACTAATTGTAGGGATTTATTTATAATATATTTGATATATTTTAATTTTGGAACTTATTGGATAAATATTAAATAAATAAAATAATATATGGCATATGTTGTTGGTATTAGGATTTTTTTTGTTGGTTACGACATTGGGGGTGGGGAACTTGAACCATAGATCGAGCGAATACTAGTGCATCTCTAATGCCAACTGAGCTATGGTGCAAAAAAAACCTTCCACGATGCTAGTCTCGATGGTTGATATTAATGGGGTACGAAATTTATTTGTACCAAATATAGAGTTCTATTTTGAATATAATGGTTATATTCACAATGGAATTAAATATAAATGTTATAATCCTATTTTATTGTATAAACAAAAAAAAAAATCTTAAAAGAATTTTATCAAATATCTTTAGAAGATATTGGATTGATAAATTATGAGATTTAATTCAAGAAACATTGGATTTGACCAATATCTTTGGATGATATTGGAAGATAATTTAAATTTGTGTATCTTGAATATTGTAAATGTGACACAAAAGTCTAATAATCCACAAAAAGTGATTATAATTAATATAATTGATTACAATCACTTGATTCTTTAGTTAATTGGATTAATTAAAGAGAAAATTGATTATGTAAGGAATGGTTGGAAGAGAACCCTGTCTAAGGAGGATTCTCTCTAGAATTGAGGTATTTAAGATAGCAGTTTACGAAACACCTCTATTTGGGAAAGCGACTTGGGGGTTGAAACAACCATGAATTATATATCACTTTGTGCCGGCTCAAATAATGTGATTATATTTTTAGAGTAAAAACTTGATCATTCATATTAAAATCAATTTAACCAACATAGGTATAAGATAGGAACTTGGATGAACAAGATTAGCCTAGTTCATTTGAGTGAGAGGGAACCTTAATTCAAAATAGATAGTGGGAGAAGGATTGGTGTCAATTGATCCTGTGCTCATCATAAAAAACTGCATCGTGAGATCCTAGTAGGGTTGCGTGTCTACAGCTTTGAGTTTACCCCCTATAATATATGTTCACTAGGGTCAAATTAGGACACGTTTCTTGAAAGAGATAGGACTTTGATTTCAATAGATAACTAACCTATCCTATGGCGCGACTTTTTGAGACAGATTAACAGTTTTGAATTGATGGGCTACACTATTAAGTAATTCGTTAAGGAGTTAGCCAAGTTATAGCTCAAAAAATGGTAACTAAAACCATAGGGATAAGAGTTATCCTGATATTTGGTTTTCGGTTGAGAAGAGTCTCACGCTAGAAAAAAGCAACAGACCTATCCTACGACGACATTTTCTCTAAAATGAATGACTTACAATAAAACTAAAATGCTTTTTTTCTTATTTTTCAGCACAATGTCTAAGTCACTTATCTCTATGATGTCAATTGACAAATTAATCGGAGAAAACTATACTACATGGAAAAACAAAATGAACATGATTCTTGTCATTGATGATAAGAAGTTTGTTCTGACTGAGAAATATCCTCTGACAACTGGCACCTAATGAGGGATGACATGTTAGTGAGGTGCATGATCGTTGAAGAATGCTAATGACAAGGTAATAGTCTATATATTGGCGAGTGTCTCAGACATTCTAGCCTCCTAGAGAACATGGGCACTACTTTAGAGATCATGAAAGTCCTTCATGAGATGTTTGATCAGCAACCTTCGTCTCAGGTAAAACATGATGTTCTTCGAGTCATTTATTGTGCTAAGATGAAGTCAAGAATGTCAATGACGAAGCATGTGCTCAAGATGATAACGTACTTTAACCAGGCCAAAATGAACGGGGCTATTATATACGAAGCCAATCAGGTGAGCTTTATTCTTGAAACGCTGCCAAGTACCTTTTTATAATTTAAAAAGGAAAGTTGTTATGAATAAGATTGCTTTTAACCCCACTACTCTACTTAATTAACTTCAAACCTTCGAGTCTATGATGAAAGTCAAGGGCAATGAAGTGGAGGCAAATGTTGTCATTAAGAAAAAGAGTCCTGGAACCTTGGGTTTAGGGACTAAGCCTAAAGGTCGAACCTTTAAGGCAAAGTTCTCTAAGAAGAGAAAGATTGTGGAAGCAAGAAAAAGCTAAGTGCTCTAAAGAAAGTCAAGACCAAGAAGGATGGAAAGTGTTTTCATTGTCATAAGCTTGGTCATTGGAAAAGTAATTATCCTTAGTACAATGGAATGAAGAAAGACATAGAAGGTAAGTATCATTAACATGTTCTCGAGTCTTATTTTGTGGAAGAATCATCCAATAGTTGAATATTAGATTTGGGCCCCATTAATCATATATGTTATTCAGTTTACGGAAATGACTCTTAGGAGAAGCTTCAACCTGGGAAGATAACTTTGAAGGTCTTTAACGGTAAAGTTCTCTCAGCAACAGCTGCTGGAAATATCAAGTTATTTTTCAACAATTTTTTTTTTCGTATTAGAGAATGTGTTGTTAGTTCATTAAATTAAGAGGAACCTAGTTTCTGTTTCTTGCCTTGTAGAACAATTTCATTCAGTAATTTTTAATAAAAGTTTTAGGTACCATTTGAAAGAATGGTTTGGAGCTCAGTTTGACAATTAACAAAAATAACTTATACATGCTTCAACCTAGGGTTTGTAAGAAACTTCTGGCTACTTAATTATTTAAAACAAAAAAAAAGGTAGAACAACAAAAAGACAAAAAATTTCTCCTGAATTTAAGACGTATCTTTGGCATCTAAGATCTGGTGACATAAACTTCAAGAGGATTGAAACGTTAATAAAAAGTGATTCTCTAACTAAGTTAAAGATGAACAGTTTACCTATATGTGAATCTTGCATAAAAGACAAGATGACCAAAAAACCCTTTACAAAAAAAGAAGTTAGAGTCAATCAACCCTTAGTACTTATACATTCAAAACTATACGGTACGAAGAATGTTAAAAGTAGAGGAGGGTATCAGTAGTTTGTATCCTTTTTGGATGACTACTCGAGATATATGTATCTTTAAATAATACATCATAAATCTTAGACTCTTGAAAAGTTCAAGGAGTTTAAAGTTGTGATTGAAAATTGATTAGATAAAATGATTAAAATGTTACGATTAAATCGTGGTGGAGAGTATATAAACTTGAAATTTTAAAAGTACTCGATAGAACATGGAATAGCATCACATCTCTCGACTCTTGGAACACCTTAACAAATTAGAGTTTCAAAAAGGAGAAATTTAACCCTTTTGGAAATGGTCAATTGATGATGAGCTTTGCTCAACTACCGATATCATTTTAGGGATACGTGTTGAAGATTGCGTTAAATATTTTGAGCATGGTACTTGAAAAGAGTGTCTCGGAGACACCCTATGAGTTGTGGAAAGGACGTAAAGGTAGTTTACGCCACTTCAAGATTTAAAGAAGTCCGAACTTTATGCTGACTGCAAATTCGAAAAAGTAAGAACCACGTTCCGAGTTATGCCTATTCATAGGTTACCCCCAAGGAAAAGAGAGGGGGTTATTTTTATAACCCAAACGAGGATAAAATGTTTATATTGACAAACACAACATTCTTAGAAGAGGATTAGTTAGATACCATAAACCTCGATCGAAAATAGTGTTAAAGAATTAAATTCGAATTATGCTACTGATTCTACAACAACCTTTGTTGTAGGAAGGTTAACAACAGTTGTTGACAGCTCACTAGCATTGGATGATGAAAACTCATCAACAAGGATAGTTGATGAATCATTGGACTTTGATAGTTAAATCTCGCCTAGTCACGAAAGTCGTCTTCCTCGACGCAGTGAGAGGAATAGAAGTAATCACATTCACTATTCAAGTGTCTTCGAGACACTGAACATTATCCAGAATAATGTTGAAGATCCTCTATCTTTTGGAAAGGCAATGAGGAATATTGACCGGGAAGAATAAATAAAAATTATGAATCTTGAAATGAAGTCGATGTAATTCAATTTAGTCTGGTTACTTGTAGATGCACCAAATGATGTAAGGCCTAGTGGGTGCAAATGGATCTACTAGAGAAAAAGGGTGTAGATTGGAAGGTGTAAACTTTCAATGCTAGACTTGTAGCAAAAGGCTTCATTAAAGAGAATGAGTGGATTATGAAGAGACGTTATCCCATGTTGCTATGTTAAATTCTATTAGGATTCTTTTATTCATTACCTCATATTATGACTATGAGATATGACAGATGGATGTCAAGACTGCATTTTTGAATGGCAATCTTGAAGAAAAAATCTACATAGACTAACCCGAGGGGTTTGTATCCAAAGGACAAGAGCAAAAGGTTTTGAAACTTGTTCAATCCATTTATGGATTGAAACAAGCATTTAGGTCTTGGAACAAAAGATTTGATGATGTGATCAAATCATATGGTTTTGATCAAGACATTGATGAATCTTTTGTTTACAAAAAGAATATAGACAAGAAAGTAACATTTATATTGTTATATGTAGATGATATCTCACTCATTGGAAATGATGTAAGTGTGATGACTAATATCAAGCAGTGGCTAGCTAACTAATTCCAAATGAAGGATTTTTGGGTGACGCTTTCGTACGTTTTTGGGATCTAGATAATAAAGGATCCGTCCAAGAGAATGCTAGCCTTATCTCTTGTATCGTAAATTGACAAGATGTTTTGTCAGGTATGTGATGAGAGATTCCAAAAAAGACTAACTACCTTTTAGACATGAAAGTCACCTCAAGAGGTTGAGGAAATGAGTCGGATACCCTACGCATCATAGGTAGAAAGCTTGATGTATGCTATGTTGTGTACAAGGCGTGACACTTGCTACGCAGTAGATATTGTCAGTCGATATTAGTCAAATCCAAGATCGGATCAACAGAAAATGTTTAAGAATATACTAAGTATCTTAAGAGAATGAGGAATTATATGCTTGTGTACAGTCCTAAGGATTTGATTCTTACTGGGTACGGGGATTCTTATTTTCAAACTTACAAGGTCTCTAAAAAGTCCATATTAGGATCAATGTTCACCCTTCACGACGCAATTGTAGTTTGTTGAAGCATCAAGCAAGGATGCATCACAGACTTCATTATGGAAGCTGGATATGTAGCTGCTTATGAAGTAGTAAAAGAGGTAGTATGGTTGAGAAACTTCTTAGCAGATTTGGAAGTGGTTCAGACATGAATAATTCAATCACCCTATATTGTCATAACAGTGGGGTTGTGGCCAATTCCAAGGAACCTAGAAGCCATAAAAGTAGAAAGCATATAGAGAGAAAATATCACCTCATCAGAGGGATAGTACATAGGGGGAAGCGGATTTCAGCAAAATTGATACGGCTGACAATGTTACTGATCCTTTTACAAAGGCTCTCCCGGCTAAAGTTTTTAAGGGTCACCTAAGAAGTATGGGTCTACATGAGTCATTTTCTATGGTCTAGAGTCGGTGTGGGACTTAATGTTTTGGCTAAACATGTAATAGTCTTACTAAGGCTTTAGTGCAAGTGGGAGATTGTTAGGGGTTGTGCCCTAAAGGTCTAGTAGTTTATATTTAAAGAACAAACATTTAATGTCAGAAATTTAATGTTAAATTTAGTTATTAATAATATGTATTATTTTCATTAATTACGCATTTAATATTCCAACGTCATTCAGACTTATCACATTAATTGTATTAATGTTGATATGTCCATGGTTATTTGGATGTACACTTGGACAAGTATATGAGACATATAAGTGTATCTTGTTCCAAGTTAATAACCTAACCCGCCTACAATATATGAACCTAATCCTTATTGTTCACGTGGAGACATTTGAGTGTGGCGCCTTACAAAAAGAAGTTTTTTGCATAAGACGAGACCAGAAGTTTTAAGATTAAGCTAGTAATTCTGTTATAGACTCGCATCTACTACTTTGTTAAGGATGATCCTATGTCTATGTGATCTAAATCCTGAGTGGGTTGCAAACTCGTACTTTATGAAAGCATCATTTGATGTGCATGGGTGATATGAATTCAACCACCAATTTTATTGTATTCACATGAAGGAGCTATTTCAAAAAGCAAGGAAAAAAAATATTAAGGAGCTTATACATTACATCTTCATAACCTTGCCAATACACAAGAAAATACAAAGCTTTTTAAGCCATAATTCATTTATAACATTAGCACAATAGGCCAAGAAGAGTATAGAATATTTATGACACGAGAAAAGTAACATTTGAAAGATTACATGGAAGAAGAAGGTAGATGATACATATGAAGAAAAGATGTCTACAAATTTTGAAGAGTTGCAATATTTCAAACTTGGAATGCACCTATTCATCCAGAAGACACAATGAATCATAAAATCAAAATTTATTTAGCTCATTTATGAATTTTGTACCGAATTAAGTTCATGTATTCATATTTAATATGGTTCATGTATGAATTTAAAGAGATATGGACTGAATTAGTTCATTATTGAAGGTTTTGTCCTTTAGTGATGACTATTCAATTAGTATATATAGGATTGTTATTTTGTAAAAGAAAAAGAAGGATATTTGGAATATCAAAACATGTGTTTCAACCCGTTTGATGTTATCTTTTTTTTTTTTTTAAATCTTGCTTTAGGTTTGAAGTTGAATCAATTCATTGGATTAGTCTTGAACAAACTAATTATGGAGTAAGTTGTCTTCGAATCTAAGAGTGACCATTATAGATTCTAAGTATGATCTAAGAGTCATTCAACATTCTAACATAACTCTTGGTTGTGATCAATTGTTAAGTTTTCCATATTTATGAGTTTTTGCAAGGACACTAGAATAAACTCTAGCTTTGTAAAAATTAAGCAAAGTTAGCGCTTATCAATGAGTATGACCAACCAAACAACGCTGGATCAATAAGCCTTCATTATTGGGGATAACTGCAGTGAGTAGTTGAGAACGTAACGTCACAAGAACAAATTCATGTCTTTCATATTATTGAGGAAGAAGTACAGTTGTTCCCTTAAGAACTGATTTTGAGACTTGAATAAAGGGATCTTGCCTCTCATTGACTCGAGTGGAAATTCGTTTATAGTAGGTGATAACTCTAAAAATAGAGAGTTATCCAACTTATTTTTTACCTCTTATTCATGTATTTTAAGGGTTAATATTATAAGAAAAGCATGAGAATAGGAAGTCATTAGGCTAAAAACACTACTTGTCATTTTAGGTATGATAAATATGGAAAATATGGAAATTGCACTTTTATAATGCTAAATTGGATGTTTCTACCATTTTATTGTCAAAATCTCATAAAAGCAAGAAGCATCCATAATAATATAGTAATACAGATTGCAGAGGGCATTGACCAAGTAAAGATAATCCCAATGTTGGGCGCATTCTCATTGATGGTCACATTACCAATGTTGGGCGCATTCCTAAAGACAATGCTGATTTCAAAATACGACAAAGCGCAGTACAATCCCAATGCTGGCCACATTCTACCTGCATCCGAATTAAAAATTGACGAAACATAAATTATCATTTCACGTAGAACAAGGATGGATTACACAACCAAAATTATTGCCCAAGTAATGTCATTCGGTAGCAAGTTAAAGACTACAAAAAATAGCACCTAAATCCAAGGAAGTGGTGGATTAGTGAGAAAGACAATGAATTCCAAGGCCTATATAAAGAGATAATCATCATCAATGAACAGTCGTCGAACTTTGAGTCAGTGTGCAAATCAATGATTGTTTGATTTCTAGTAAAGAAGGTAACATAATGAATTGCCCATTACTAAGGACATTACCATTCATGGTACATTATAACCAACTTAATTGGCAAGAAGTTGAAGCGCAAGGTAGCTGCCTTACCGTTCTCAATATTCATATGAGTGACACATATACAAGGGATAATTCTTTTATTATTTCTTTTTTTACTTATCTTTTTTATCATATATGTAACATATTTTATTTTAATGCAATTCATTTTATTTACTGCTTTATATAAACTTTATGCTTTTATTTTTGTGTAAATGACGTTATAGTCTTATGTGGAATTTATCTTATGTTTAATAGAAGCAAAATCAATACTTGTGGCGCCATTAACTCTACTCGCATTCCCGTTGAGTATTTTCAAGTTATGTTCTAAGTAAGGTTTTGAGTAGGTTAGTGATGACAAGGTAGAATTTATGTTTACAAAGTTAGTATGTTAACTAACGAGGTCGACCAGCCAGCCACTTATCGTTTACGCTTTACTTCACTATTGGGATCGACTGAGGTATAATGAAGGTCCATAATGTTGTTATTAGGTTCACTACTCAACTTAGCTAGTATGTTTAGGGAGGGTCCCTTATAGCCAGCCCACTAAAGAATACGAACCACACCTTTAATGCGAACATTATTAAGAGAGAATGTACATACAGGAGAAGGCATTAATGTGCAGTATAAACCTTAATCTCTACCATGTCGCTTGTCTTAGCTAGTTAATCTCTTTACTTTTATGATTTATGTACTTACTTTTACTTAGTAGGTCATTTATTAATGCATGTTAACCCGTAGGTATTGATATTAATATTATTTGACTAAAGGCAATGCATATCACATTGATCATGTATTCCGCATTACCATTTAATTCAATACCACAACCCACCTTATTATTGAATGTTATCTTTCCCGAACCAGAATATAAAATTACTTTACAGAATCAGTCCTTGAGGAGATGACTTGAATATTTATTACTTGATACAATTGACAGCGAAAACTTGCAATTTTATAAGAGTGTAGTTTAGTATTGCGTAGAATATTCGTATTGCCTTTCACATTCTAATTTATACTCGCACTGCTCCAGCATTTTTCTCACATCAAGTTTTTTGGTACCGTTGTCGAGGAATGATTTAGATTTTAGTTATTTTATATTCTGTTTTAGAAGGGTTAATATAGTCAATCATTTTGTGCAGGTGCATGAGTGAGTGTTTTAGCACTCTTTTCAAATTTGTTCATGAAATCAGAGAACTTATCTCCGTAGACGTCAACAGAAGCAAAGAAACAAAAGAATCATAATGGCTCAGCAACTAGGTAACAATTTATCTAATGTACCCAATGTGCCAGTTATTGACAATGTTAACCGTAACCAAAATGTTGACCCAATCCCATTATGGATGATAGGGATAAGACTATCGGGTTCCAAGCCCTATAGCCAATGTTCTGACTACAAGCATTATAAGGCTGAGATTAGAGCAATATCATTTGAGTTAAAACTTATGATGTTTCAAATGCTTGAAACCATTGGTCAATTCTATGATTTTTCTTCTAAAGATCCTCATCAACCCTTAAGATCATTCTTATGAGTTAGTGATTCATTTAAAATACCTGATGTAACACAAGATGACCTAAGACTTACGTTGTTTCTTTATTCCTTAAGGGACAATGCTAAAGTTTGGATGTATACTCTACCTTCGGACACTATCACATCTTGGGAATTACTAGTTGAAAATTATAACTAAGTCTTATCCTCTTACTAGGAACTTTGAAGTACGTAATGTGATAGAGAGATTTAAGCAGTATGAAGAAGAAATGGTTAGTGAGGTCTGGGAGAGATTCAAGTAGCTACTAAGGAAGTGTCCTAACCATGGTCTACCTTACTCCATTCAAATGAAGCAATTTTACAATGGGTTAGAACCAGCTTTTAGAGTGATGTTAGGCGCATCCGCTAATGGTTCTGTACTTAGAAAAACCTATAATGAAGCTTTCAAGCGTAAATGACCACGACCAAGAAAAGTTAGAAATTTGATGATGCATTTACCTATATTCAAGTGCAAATGACCGCAATGACCAATGTGATGAAGAATCTACAAAATCTTGTATGTGTCCACACGTGTTTTGTGAATCTACAAAATCTTGTATGTCTCCACAAAATCCAACCTTTGTCCTGTACATGAGGAATGTAAATCCTTTTAAATCTCAAAATTCTCACCAATATCATCTTGGTTCTCTTGGTCCAATCCGGTCGGTGCATTCAACAATCCTCTATAATAACAAAAAACAAATAATTTTTTTAATTTTGGAAACCAAAACTAAGGGTATGGGAGCCATCAAAATTTTAATAACCAGAATTTTCAAAAGCCAATTTCTTAACAACAAGTTCCTGAAACTTCGTTGAAAAACATGTTCAGAGAGTACATCTTTAAAACTGATGCAGCTATAAACAACCATAAGAAATCTAGAGTTGCAAATTGGATAGTTAACATCTGAATTAAGGACGAGACCCTTAGGAAAACTTCCTTAGGATACTGAACATGCTAATAGAGGGATGTGAAGGAGCAAGTTCGGGCTATGGAGCTTAGAAGTGAGAAATCTTTGAGAGAAGAGGAGAAACAACCAAAGAAGAAGTTGAAGGCTGAACTTAAGGTCAAAGGGAGTAGCAATGCCATTGTAGAGGGCATCACTAGTGTGGAAAACACGATATACAAAATTTTTGGAGACTTAGATATTTGCAAAGGGGAAAGTAGCAAAGTCAAAAGCCTAGTAAAAAACTATTCAACTAAAGATAATGAGAAGGAAGAGGAAACATCTATGTTTACTCCACCTCCTTCATCTTATCCAAGAAGGTTGAATAAAAAGATGGACAAAAAATAGTTTGCAATTTTTTTAGACATTCTTAATGAAATTCACATCAATATTCCATTGGTGGATGCATTAAGGCAAATGCCTAATTACACAAAGTTTTTGAAAGATGCTCTCTCTAAGAAGAGTAAATTTGAAGAATTTAAAATTGTTTATTTGTCTAAAGACTGTAGTGCCATAGTAAAAAGTAAGAACCTGAGGAAGGAGGGAGATTTAGGTACTTTTACTATACAAGTTTCGATTGAAGGTAAATCTCTAAGGAGAGCTTTGTGTGATCTAGAAGCAAGCATTAACTTAATGCCCTTGTTTATATGATATTGAAGAATTTTCCTCCGTTATGAAGTACTTTCCAGTTTTAGTCACTTTGACGCCTTAAGTTTGGAAGAGAGAAAGAGTCCTCCCATGAAACCATCTATTATTGAACCACCTATTCTGAAGTTGAAACTTCCTGAGCACTTAAAATATGTTCATTTGGGACAGAAGAAAACTCTACCTGTTATCATTTCATCTACTTTAGAAACTTAAAAATGATAAATTGTTGTTAGACTTGTTTCAACAACACAAGAAAGCAATAGGATGAACGCTTGAAGACATTGAAGGCATTAACCCGTCTTTTTTCTTGCATAAGTTAAACCTGGAAGATGAAGTAGGTAGGTTAGTGGAGCAACAAAGAAGATTAAATCCTGCGATGAAGGAAGTTGTAGAGAAAGAGATCATTAAGTGGTTCAGTGCGGAAGTCATCTATCCAATTGCAGACAGTAATTGGTTTAGCCCTGTCCAATGTGTACCTAAGGATGGTGCCATGACAGTTGTTCGGAACAAAAATAATGAGTTAATCCCTACAAGGACAATCACAGGATTGCGAGTTTTTATGAATTACATAAAGTTGAACAAACCCACCAAGGAAGATCGCTTATCTCTACCATATATTGATCAAATGTTGGATCACATTGCTAGTCAAGAATACTACTATTTTCTTGACAGGTACTCAAGATACAACCAAATTATGATAGACCATAAGGATCACGAGAACAACCTTCACCTATCCTTATTGAATCTTTGCTTTTAGAATTATGCCCTTTGGACTTTGCAATGCTCCAGCCACATTTCAACGATATATGATGGCGATATTCACTTACATGATAGAGGATATAATAGAAGTTTTTATGGACAGTTTCACAGTATTTTAGAATTCCTTCAACAATGGCTAGAAAAATGTAGGACAAGTGCTAAAAGAATGGGAAGAAACTCACCTAGTTCTAAATTGGGAAAAATGCCATTTTATGGGGAGTGAAAGTATGGTTCAAGGGCATGAGATTTCTAAATTAGAAATGAATGTTTACAAAGCTAAAGTTGAATGTGTTGAGAATTTAGAACCTCTTACTATGGTTAAAGGAATTTGTAGTTTTCTAGGCCATGCTGGATTTTATAAACGTTTCATAAAGGATTTTTCTAAAATTTCCGAATAGTTGTGCAAACTCTTTCTAGTCAATCAACTTTTTGTCTTTTCTAAAGAACTCTTAAGGGCGTTTAATATTTTGAAAAAGCTCTTATACTACACCCATCAAAATTACATATGATTGGACAAAGCTCTTTGAGCTTATGTGTGATGCCAATGATTATGAGGTATGGGCAATTTTATGGCAAAGAAAGAAAAAGTTGATTCACCAATCTACTATGCAAGTAATAAATTAAACGAGGCTCAAATCAATTACACCACCATGGAGAAGGAACTGTTAGCAATGGTGTTCGTGTTGGAGAAATTTAGATCTTATTTAGTTGGATCTAAAATCATTATGTTTACAAACCATGCAACAATCAAGTATCTTATGACCAAATCAGATGCCAAACCTAGGTTAATTTGATGGATTTTATTGCTACAGAAATTTGACATTGAAATAATGGATAAGAAAGGATGTGAAAACCTAGTCGCAAACCATTTTCAAGTCTTGAGAAATTAGAATGTGATGCCCCACTTATTGACATTCATGATAGCTTTCTAGACGAACAATTGCTATAGCTCAATGTCATTGAAACATAATGGTTTTCTGACATAGCAAATTATGTGTGTAGTAGCATAAAACCATCTGAATTGCCAATGAATCAAGTTAAATGCTTTTATCATGAATCTAAGGACTATTTTTAGGATGAATCGTATTTTATATAAGTTATACAATGATAGGATAATACGAAGATACGTAAGAGAAGATGAAATGCTAGATATACTCATAGCATGTCATACTTCACCTTACGGAGGCCATTTTGGTGGAGCAAGGACGGCAGCGAAAATTTTCCAATAAGGATTATTTTGGCCAACTATTTTCAAAGACGCTCATCAATTTGCTCAGAGTTGTAATGAGTGTCGGAGAGGGAAATATTGGTAAACGAAATGAAATGCTAATGAATTACATACTCGAGGTTAAACTCTTCGATGTACGGGGCATTTATATATTTCTGCTTGTTAGGTTTATTTAAAAAAAATTACGATGCAATGTAGACAAATAGGTGGATCGCATTGGTAAAGCATAAACCGAAAACACAATGCGAGGAGCATTGAAGGACATTGAAAATTTGAATCCAAGAGGAATTAGCCATTACAACAGAAGGGGCAAGTGTTAAAGTAGTTGTTGCCCAATGACTAGTTGGCTCAACGACTCTATTTTTTAATTCCAATAAATGTGGAATTCGACGTTGAGGCAACGATAATGCAACCAACATTACCGTTGGCCACCAGCAACTGCTATATCCTCAGCATTTTGGCTATTTAAGGCCAGAATTTGATCCAATTTATTTCTAATTCAACTTTAATCTCTCAAATTCACTATAATCTCTCAATACCATTGAATTTTCATTCTTCACTCATCAAATTCTTCCTAAATTTTCATCAATTCTTTCAAAAATCAATGGCATCTTCAACGAGAACACAAGCCAAAAGAGAGGACCTCATCCCTGATGTGGAGTCTGAGGAAGAGTTCTATGTTCCTCTCAAATAGAGAAGAATCATAGGGGCCACTCAATCTATGGAGCACAACGCAGATGCGGGGGACATTCCATGTGTCTCCAACCCCATGAATGTGATCCCACTCCAAACCATCCATCCTGACCAACTCAAAGGCTCCGTTATGAAACGATCATTCTTGAGAGTCAATCAAAGTCGTTAGAAGAAGAGCTAGTGGTGTAATAGTCCAAGATTTTCTTCTTCAGACATTAAAGGTCAGTTTTCGATTTACCGGGACTCTAGAGAAATTATTTTAATTTAATTTTGACTTGAAAGCACCTTAAAGAAGCTTAAAGTCGAGAGGAGAAATGGTGGAAATGGAAATTGAAGGTATTTTGGAAAATTTAGGATTGAGTGGCATTTTCATAATTCGATGGAACTTTTTATAGCATATATGGACAAAAATAAACTTTTTGGTCAATCATTAGCAACTCATTACGCTGCTTCCATCTTTTCCCTCTCGTTTTCAGTGATTCTGATAGCCTATCATTGCCAAATCAATTCTTGAAATTTTCATACGTCGCCGACCGACACTGACACTGTTACTATCTTTTTTAGTGATATCAAATTGAAGACCGTGCAGCCGCCAATGACCCCGAAATAGAGAAAGCCACGTCGCACACCCCCGTTCACCTCTAGCTCGTCCAAACGCGCAGCCAATCAATGAGCTCAGAGTGTATCAGCGCTGCCGCAGACCCACGCCCATTCTCGGTCGCCTAAGCCTATTCTGTCGCCAAACCTAGCCAGTTCCTCCCAAACCTCGCTGCAGCCACTCAGAGAGTGCCACACGTTGCTCAAGCCTGCTATTTGGCACAAGTAACAAGCCTATTTTACAGTATTTGATTTAGACAACTAACAAGAATAAAATTTATGTCCATACTTGCCATGAGAAACAAGCAACAATATGCAGTGAGTTATCTTTTAAAATAAATTTATGCACTATATTTTTCCTTGAGAAATTCTTTCTTTGAGTTTAAAGAACCCTTGATTTCTGAGAAAGAGACATTTCTTGAACTAGTATGAGCATATCTCAATTTAAAACACTTAGCTCTTATATGAACTTCAACACCATAATAATGACATATTGGCACAAAAGCTAGTTTTATCATGCTTGGACACAAGTTTAGATATATTAAGCTTAGATACAATAGGAGATGCTTTATCAAAAGTAGTTTTAGAAGTAGAGGGAGTAGAAAAGTCACCAATGTATCCTAGACCTCTTTTATCACCTAAGACTTGCCTACTTCAATTATTTTATCCAATTTTTGTGTACCTATAGTTAAATTTTTAATAGATTCTAGCTTGATCAAGTTCTTGCAAAGTGATAAGCTCCAAGGTTGCTTGGTTTTACAAAGCTAGAGGTCCTTCTAGGATCCTTGTAAAAACTCACAAATATGGA
>JBBMEG010000009.1:7753794-7778635 GCA_037832605.1 Cyclanthera cordifolia | reverse complement strand
AATTTACCTCACATAAATCACTAAATATAAAAATTAAAATTGAGTAAGAAGTAAAATTAGAAACTATAATAAAAATATTTAGTTTTGAAATATAAGATAGGACTTTTTTAACCAATACCCAAAATGGAGGGACTAAAAAGAAAATAGAATTTTATATAATTTTGGAGGCGCTTCGATTACATCACCATTCATCCCCTCTTTTATTTGACCCCCTCTTTCTCTATTGTATTTATAAAGAAATCCTCCAAGTTTTGGATCATTTTGGGTAAAGCCTATGTCTCCGACGATGAACTCACAGGGGATGGCTCTGGCCACCGCCATGGCCGCCGTCTCCGGCACTGTAATTCTTCTCTCTTTTTGCATCCAAAAAACCATCCCAATTAACCAATTCTCTCCTCCAACTCCCCGCTCTTGTATTTCTTCAGGTACCCTTTTCAAACCATTCATTATTTCTCTCTTCTTCTTTTTTTTTTCTTTTTTTTTTCAAAAAGCTAATTTTTCTGCAATTGATCGTGTTTCAGACAGTCGGAAGAAGAAGAAGAAGAACAAGAGGGTTCATTTTGCAAAGGACGTTGTGGATCCAATTGGGAACGGCGAGGATTTTCGAAAGCAGCACGAAATCGCCGCCGCTTCTCCACCGCTTAAGGGAGCCGGAAACAGAGGAATGCCGGCGAACAGAGTCGCGCTTTATAACGGGATTTTGAGAGATCGCTGCGTTCATCGATACACCTACTGTTGATTAATTTTTAATTTGTGTGTACAAAATTCATGTTCCGTTTAAATTGTACATACAATTTGTTTTCTTTTTTTAATTTATCGAATCAATTTTAATTATCGGTGGAAAATTAAAATTTACTCATTTTTAGTCAATTGGGTAAAATTTCAACGAAGGAGTGGAGAAAGAGAGAGAAAATAAGTTTTTTTTTTTTTTTTTTTTCATTTTTATTATTGACGACAATAATTGGACCTTGCTTTGTTGTACGAGCAACTGTAAGCCAACGGTAACGGCTTTTTGGGTGTACTGACGATGGGGGCGCTGTCAGTCAAAAAATTTAATTAGAATTATTTCACTAATTTAAATACCATTTTCTTTCTTCTATTATTTTTTTAATACAAATCAGAGAGAATACCGTTTTTCATTATTGAAATCATGACATTGGTGTTGAATTGAATTAATGTCAATCAATAAAATTATTGCGATACTCATTCTTTCGATACAATCTTACAATTAAGATGAGATTCGTGATTCATGTTTTTTTGGTGTACATTAATTATAGAAAAATTATTGTTTTTGTTGACAATATTTAAATTTTAATTAATGAACAATTTTTAGTTTAATTCAAATTTATATATTGTTTAGTTTAGTTATATTTATATATATATATAAAACAAGAAAAGTTGATTTATAATTTTTTTTATTTTAGAAAATTTAAAGTAAGAAAGTAACTTTTTTTTTTAATTTTGTTAATTTTCTTCTAAAGACTTTAAATTGATGAGAAAGTGATGAACTTTAAAATTAAAGAATTAAAATGTTAATGATATTGGATGTGATTTGAATATAATTATGATGAGTGCAGTGCAAAGTTTGAACGTGGGGCACGTTCGAGGATGCTTCCTTTTGATAGCCCACAACTAATTTATTATTTATTATTTATTACAAGCATGCTTTGAATTTCATTTTATTCCAATTCAAAGTTTTCAACTTTGGACCACACAACAAATTAGCCCATTTTAAAATATAAATATATGTGCTGTAATTAATTATCTTATATAACCATGTTACACTGCATTCTTTTTCTTTCTTTTTTTTTTTACTTTATTATTTGTTCCACAAAGTCAAATATTAATTGACTTTTTAAATATCGGGAGTTTGTATAGTCAATAGGTTATTGAATAATTTGTTAAAGCGAGTATAGCTCATCTGATATTAGTGGTAGATTAGCATTTATTTTCACGTTAGCTCTATTTCGAATTTGAAAAATCTAATTTTAGTCACACAATTTTGATGTTTGTTCTGTTTCGAGCTCTGAACATAAAAAAAAAAAAAAAAACTTAAAATTGGTTTTTGACTTTTTTTTTTTGTTATTTTCTTTTAAGAAAATTATTAACGTTATCAAACCAATTTAGATTAATATTGACTTCAAATTTACTAAATGATTAATTTTAAGTTTTTTTTTTCTTCTAAAATTATAAGACTGAAATTAGACTTTTGAAAGTTTAGGGATCAAAATAAAACAAAACTTAAAATTCATGGACTAAATTTGAACTTTAACAAGATCAAGGATGAAAATGAAACAAATGTGAAAGTTCAGGAACCAATTTGATATTTAATTAATTAAAAAAATGAAAGTAAATTAGTAACTGATAAAATGATAACTCTAGGTAGAGTATATAAACGATAAGATCAAGAGATCTCTTCTCTTTACTTCTTATCGATTCTCACTACACCATGGTTCTAGGTAAACAAAAAATCACCACTCTTATATGATATATAAAATAATCATACTCATGCTTAATTTACTATCATTTATGCACAATTAATAATTTGTTTAAATCAAAGAGCTAAATTCTAATTTTTTTCAATCACAAAAACTAAATATTAATCTTCTTCTAATCATGAACAAAATTTAAAATTAAGAGCCATAAAATTAACTTATTATAACTTAATGATCCCTTAACTTTGTGCAAATTGTAGTTAAACTTGGGTTGTGATTTATTTGGGCAGGGCATGTGAGAGGGTGCTGCAACTTCGTGATAAGTTGAAATTGGGCAAAGATGGGGACAACCAAACAAAATATGCCCAAAGATTAATAAATAAAATAATTCTTTTTAAAGAAAAAAAAGAAGAAAAAGATAAAAAAAATAATTAAAAGCTCGAAAATTTCAAATGTTTAAATCTTGTTCGAAAGTTGTTAATGGGCGCATTTAACTTAACAAAAATATTTTTTTAAATAAAATATGAAGATAATTAATATAATATGTATAGTTATAGTTGATTGAAAAAAATAAAAGTGCATTGAACCACGCGTTGTGTAACTCACACTAATCCATTTTAACTCGACGCCTCAAACATATGGTAGGAGGGTTCACATGACATCCGCTAATAAAGAATTATAAATAGTGTATTAAGAAAAATATAAAAAGGGAAACTGATAAAGATCAAATCAACATCCTTCCTTTTAAAGTCCTTGTCATTATTAGTTAGTTTTTTTTTTTTTTTTTTTTTTTTGGGTGTTTGTGTTCTTTTTATTTGAACATATGTGAGTACCGAAATGAATAAAATTAATTAAAATTACAGGTTACAAGGAAGAAATAGGAAGTTGAAGTTGAACATTGATAATTGTAGAAGAAGAAAAAAAAAAGCACGTGAAAAACGAAAAAAAAAAAATTTAAAAGAGAAGAATTCAAAACAAAAATGATGAAAATTAGATCACATTTCAAGAATCTCCATCAATTTAATAGGTTGTAGATAGTAACATGAACACGCAACAGTATGTAGTTCCCAGAAGAAAAGGATAACAGTAAAAAAAAAAAAAAAAAAAAATTAAAATTTTTTTTTCTTCAAATTCATTAACTATAACTTGAAAATAAATATGAACATATTTTTTTAATTATCATATGAAGTAAAATAATTGATTAAACAAACAACAATAAAAAAGATGAAATAGATATTTATGATAATACATATATATAAATAATTACAAATATTATTTAAATAACCAGATATATGGTAAAAAAACACATGATTTGTAAATATTGAAAGTAAAGTAAATACACATAAATAAAATATATACCGTATATAAATAAGTAAATTAAATAGATCAGTTGATAAACAATATTTCATTCATTTTAAGAGTTCATGGTTCAAGGTTACTCGCGTGTGGACCCCACGCGCTGGGTTGAGGGTGGAGATAATATTTCTGCACCCAAACACAGGGTTGAGAACTCTTCCCGACTCAATTCCCGCACTCCAAACGGCCTCTAAATTAATTTCAAGAGTTTATTTTCGTAAATGTTGTAGAATTTAATAGTATGTTCAATGATCATTGTTGATATACGTATCGTAACTCTCTCTCTCTACCCTCTTTTACTAATGATATGATTCCTCTTTTCATAAAGTTGTGATAACCATAAAACAAAATATTTATATTTTTAAATATTTATGCGTCTATTTTTTTCTACCTATTCCTCACCATTTACCTAAAATGGAATATTCTTTTTCTTCCGTTTTTCTAATCATTAAATATTCTAAACTTAATTGGTTAGAGCGATAAAGTTAACGAAAATCATTTAAAAAATTAAAATTATTATTAAAATAAATAAAAAACCGAATAGGATAAAAAAAAAAAAGAAAATGATTACTTTTAAAATATAAATAAATAAATAAATAAATGTTGGGAACAGAAAAAAGTTGGAGCTGGTCCACTAACTGTGGAGGGAGTCGGTAGGCATATAACAATTAATTTGACTGTGTATTAAAGAAATCTCTTTAAATTATTGTCACTATCGTTCAAAATCATGATTATGATGATAATAATAAATCATTTTACAACTAATCATATAATTAGGGTGTGGTTTTTAAACGGAAAATATCTTAGAAAATAGGTTAATCACTACTCTTCAAAAATCATTCGTTTGTATTTTGAACAATCACTTATCAAATTATTTAATTAAATTTTATATCAAAAATAGTACTCAACCATTATTAACAACAGTTTCAAAATAAATAATTCAAATAAGTATTCAATTAATATTAATCTTTCTCCACTTTACTTTTTTTTTCAAAAATAAATAAATAAATAAAATAAAACACACCCAAGGGAGAAGTATATGTGTTAGAGGTTATATGGTTAAATAATAAGCATTATTTGTGTTGAGTAAAATATTCAATATAATCTCAATTACTTTTATTCTTAATCTTATACAAATCTGATTCTTATATTTTGAACATAAATATTCTCTTGTCCACTGTATCTGATTTTGTGGTTTTTGAAACTCATGGGTTTAAAACTATAGGGTTGAACTTTTTTTTTTTTTTTTTTGAACAAAATTTATTACTTAATGTAGAGATGTTGTCATATTTGTTGATATCGAAAAATGATCAATGGATATTAACAGTACAATTTGTTTACCGAGGACGAGAAGTCTGCAAAAAAAAAAAAAAAAAAATTTAGCACACACTGGTGTGGTGTGAACCACATGACCTCCAATGCCTAAGTCGATAATAGTTTAGGAGAGTAATTTAAAGTTAGCTTTTAGAACTTAGAACGATTTACAAGAGTATTTAGCGTAGTTC
This sequence comes from Cyclanthera cordifolia, assembly GCA_037832605.1. Taxonomy (NCBI): domain Eukaryota; kingdom Viridiplantae; phylum Streptophyta; class Magnoliopsida; order Cucurbitales; family Cucurbitaceae; genus Cyclanthera; species Cyclanthera cordifolia. The sequence continues at coordinate 7,773,339 of JBBMEG010000009.1, read as the reverse complement.
AGCTTAGATTAGCTTGGTTTGAAATGGATAATGATCTGACTTCTTACAGCAGTCGGTCTCGTAACCGTTGCGACTCACTTAAGGCGGCTTAATAGCCAGTCGTTAGAAATGTTTGTCACTAAGCCAGAAATGAATACCAGCGTAACTCCTGACCGTTACCCTTTTGAGTTGTAACGACTTTGACTCGGGAGTTGCTTGGACTCGGTCAACCTTTGTAGGTCCTTACCTCTATGGCCGGTCCCTTGGGGGTGCGAATTGTCGTTGTAACCCTCTGTCATTGCAACACAATGGTCCGAGAGAGGTTACTTGGACTTGGACGATTCGTCCACATAAGAGAGTCCTAACCTCCAAGGTCAACCCTGTGGGTTTCCGCCTACTGACCGATCTCCTTAGAGGTCGGCTTTGGTATCGGTCAACCCTCACGGGTCCTCACCTCCACGACTCGCCCCTAAACGGAGGTCCTAGCACTATCAGCGTAACCCTTGGTCATTATCTGCGGATTCCGTCGTTACTTTGGACTAGGTTGATTCCTGGGGAAGAGTCCTAACCTTCACGGCCTATCCTCGGGGGATCTAGACCTACTTTGACTGGCCTCAGAAGGGCCGGATTGACCTTGATAGACCCCCAAAGGGCGTTTATGCCGCCACAGTCGAGCCCGGAGGGGTCGGAATTGTTGTGGCCGCCCCCTGAGGGTTGTGGCCTCCATTGGTAGACCCCCAGGAGTCTGAATTGTCGTGGCCAACCCCCTGAGGGTTGTGGCCTCAATTAGCCACCCCGGGGGGGCGGAATTGACTTGGCCGACCCCCTCCTCCCATGTGCTTGTCCGATCCCCTGAGAGTTGTAGCCTCCATCGGCCGATCCCTGGAAGGTCAGAATTGACTCGGCCAATCCTTGACAGGGGTCCCAAACTTATTCGACTATTTCATAATATTTTAGCTTATAACAATATTTAAAATTCAGTACACGAAACATGTCATCCCTATTGGAAATACAATTACTCGCTGATTAAAAATGAAATTAACAAATAAAGGAACCTGAAATAGTTAAAAGTTAAAAAGAGGTAAATTATAAATTTGATTAAAGTTGATATTGTTTAAATAAAATTAGAACATACTCCAACTAACTTTTTAATATAGAATTTAATTTATATTGTAGTCTTAACTAATTACTATAAAATTGAATAAGTCAAAATTATTTTTTTATCCAATGGGGAATAGCCATATTCGAGTAGGATAACGTATAATTATTATTGAATGGAGTTCAATAATAATTATATGAATTGATTAACTAATTATATGAAAAAAATTAAAAATTGCATTTACATAGGTTTACCCAATTACATTGGGGAATGGAATGGAGATCAAACCATATTCGAGTATGATAACCTATCTAAATAAAATCAACATTCATCATCTTAAAAAAAAAAAAAAAAAAAATCGCTCGTTAAGGTGTTTGAATTTTTGAATTGATGAGAGAAGAGGAGAAGAAGAAGCGGAAATAAAGTTATTTGAATATATAAAATATTTTATTTGGAGATTGATGTTTTAGAGAGAAGCGGTTACAATTTTTTTTTTAGATTTGTGTTTATGAGAGGGTGTGTTTATTTTAGATAAATTTTGATATATAATTTGATTTACAGATTGATGAGATATTAGAGAGAAGTTGAGAATGATCAGTTGAAAAAAAATTGTGATGTACGAAAAACAAACAAGAAATTCAACTTATCTGTTCCTCTCCTTATTCTCTCCCCAAATTCAAACAACTTCATGGCGTATACATTTCGCACTAACAACCTCACTCATCACTTTTTGAACCCATTCAATCACTCTAAGCAAGCAATCCATGAATAGAGTGAAAGGTTAACATTTAACAATATTTATTTTCATGTAAATATGATACAAACTTTTACTAAGACTATATTATATATTTTATTTCCTTAATATCTTTGTCAACAACAATAGTAGGCTAGTGACATTACTGTGTATCCCTAATAATTATAGATTTGAATTCTTTCCCTCCAAAAATTATAAATTAAAAAAAAAAAACTCTAATATATTTTAATATTTCTTTGAAAAAAATACTTGATATGCTTTTGATTACTTTTTTTAATATATCATTTTAATTTTTATATTTTGAAATTTATTTTATTTTGGTCATGTGCTAATTTAAATATCTAATTTGAATAGTATACTTACAAAACTTATAATTAGTCATTATATTAAATTTTTTGATAATTCATTTTCTTTTTTAATACTTTGTTCACATTTTTTATCTTATATTAAGATTATTAAATAAATTTGTTGCATATATTAAGTATAACACTTTTTTAAAATATTTCATTCATAGTAAAATTTTGTGATTTATTTATTTATTTATTGCATATTTTAATTGTCTTCTACGTTAGTTGACTGAATATTATGTGTGTAACTGGTTGAAAATATAGAACCAGTTCAACTATGCTCGCTTTAACTATAAGTTATAGTTAAATCTAAAAAATAATTATAAGTATACTGGCTTTAAATAAATAGTAAATATAATCATTCATATTAATAAGTATTGTCGTTGTTGAGATTTTGTGGCTAACATTTTGTATCACATAATTTATTTATTTAACCTTTTACCATTAGTTAAATATTTTTATCTCGGATCAATTTGTATTCCTATCGTGAGCCTTGTGAGTTACAGTTTGTTGTAACCTAATTTCAGACTCTTTATAAAGCATCATTATATTGAGAGACATTAAAGATTGAGAGTATTTTGTGAGACTTAGGGTTTGTGTACTTCAATTTCCTCCAATTTGTATTTTCGGTGAGTAATAGAATTTGACTCTTTAGTTTGACAGTGGATGTAGGAAATATTTTACTAAACCACTTTAGTTTGACAGTGGATGTAGGAAATATTTTACTAAACCACTTTTATCTCGTTTCCCCTCCTTCATTTACTCAATTTTGTTTTTCTACCTTCATTATTGATTTCTTATTAGGCATGTCTATATGAATTTGGATTCAATAATTGTCACATACTTCTTTTTAAGACTGATGTTAATAAGTATTTAAAATATAGTATACTAGTATTAATGAATATTTATAATATTAATGACCATTGATTTAAATAGTTTAGAATTTATGTTTCTAAAAAGGATCGTAGTAATTTAGGTTTTATACGACCTCTTTCATATTGTAAATTCTGTCTATCGACATTCGATTATATAATCCATTGATAGCAGCATAAATGACTAGAATTGTTTTTCAATTGGAAGTGATGAATATTGTGGTTATTTCAGTACTTATGTAAATCTTGCATGCATATCTTTTGGCGCCATCTTTACTCGATTGTATCCTGAGAATCCATCGAATAATTCATACCTCACTTTATTGTCAACCAAGATGTCAATGTTTGGCAAATGGAAATCCTCTTCAGGGTCGACTTTGTTGAGATCACAAAAGTCAAAGTACATGTGGACTCAGCTATTCGGTGAGTGAGATGTCTACTCATTGTAGTCACCCCGAGGTTCTTCGCACTTGGATATATAGTACCAGGACCCTTAACCTTTGATCAGATGAACCCTCCTATGACCCACAACAAAAAAAATGAGCCATATGACGAGACTATAACATTACCCATATTGTGATTCCTTCCGGTTTGTTCCCAAGTTGGGTTAGGAGAACATCCAAGCAAGAATAACTCAACAAGTACAATTTTTATTATGGCATGTTTGAGACGGTGGAAATTGATCATTTCTCACCATCTAACCTACTGGATTCTCATCCTTCAATCACTAATACTGTCAATATCCTTCTTTTATCTCATTTTTTAAGTTGTAATCAAAGATGCGATTACTTTTTTTATCATTCATGAAAATACATCACGAGACTGTTTGTTTTGAGTTTTTCAAACAAGTATTTAGTAAATAATAGTTTGAAAATCAATATACAAACAAACTTTTAAATACTCAAAATAAATCTTTATTTCAAATATTCATTCTAAACACTCTTAAAAACTACAGTCAAACAAGTTTTTGATGTAAACATTACTGATCATTACTTTTAAATAATCGAAATAAATTATCATTCTAAATATTTTTAAAAATTATATCCAAACAAACTTTTAATTGGAATTATTAATAATCTAAATACTCAAAATAAATTCGCATTCTAAATACTTATTCTTAAAAATGACATCAAAATAAGTTTTTTGTTGCAATCATTATTTTTTAATATTCAAAATAAATCTTCGTTCTAAATATTATTGAAATCTGACTCCAAACATCAATATGTTTTTATTTAAAAAGATTTTGCCTCCTTCGAATTTGTACTTAAAAAAAATCGCCTAAATTATTATCTTGAGTAAAAAAAAAAAGTCGTTTATATTTGTCGATGTTTACAGAATAAAGCTCGGTACTGTGTTATCACGCACTCTGTAACTCTGCCGGACGCCGTCGCTCCCGATTCGAAGGTATAATGCGAAGAAATTTCTCATCTTCTCGGGTTTTGATTTTCCTCAACAGTAGTTACTGGTGCACGTTTTCCTTTTTTCCCTTGCTAACTTTTTCTGTCAATAGATTTTAGGGTTTTGTATCGATTTCTGTTTCAGCATTTTTCAATACCAGTAACAACCCTATGATAAAGTTTCTGTAAATCGGATGGAAAATTTCAACTCTAAGTTCTGTTGTATGGCTATTTCCTACGCTTCTCTTTATAGAATTTATGCGTTTTGTATTCTTTCATCTGTTCTTTAATCGAAGTTACTTGTCTCTGAGTTACGGATTTTTTGAATGATTTAGGAAGAATTCGTTACTGGGAAGATGAGGTAAAGATTTAGGGTGTGTGAAGGGCTATGAGACTGATTATGGGTAATGATAATTAGGAGAGAATAGGAAAATGTGGAGAGTGATTATTTGTGTTTGAGGTGATAAGAATGATTGTTTGTGTTTGAGTTGATGTGAATGGTTATTGAGAAATTAAAATAATAAGAATGATGTGAGTGGAAAATAGTTACGAAGAGAATAAATAATTATGTGAAGAATAGATAGTAGCTAGGAGAAGAATAAAAAGATAATTCTGAAAAATTGCGATTGTGTGGAGCATTCTCGTTCCATTCCATTCTCCCAATTTCATCCCCTTGCCACAAACACCTTCTTAGTGTTCTTGAACTTAACACGGAACTTTGATAATGGGATCGGAAGCCAGGAGTCTCTGCAAATTCTTTTCATTGCAGATCCATGGTTTTACTATTTTGTACAAGCATTTCAGTTTATCCTTTCATTTTTCTTTCATTTCATTGTTTTTTTTTGTTGGTTTGTTTTTGTATCCGTGATTGTATTATTGTCACGGGACATACATGATACAACACTGAAATGCCAAAAAACTCATAGAAATTAAATTCTAGATAGGTGTTTGCCATAGATCGAATTCATCACCTCTTAGTTACTTTAAGATTTTTTTGATCATTTAGTTAGACCACTCCATGGTGGTTATTTCATTTCATTGTTGGATTGACGATATAGAGATGGTTTTACATTGCATTTAGGTGCCACTTCATTTCTTTGTTTTTTTGTTTTTCTTCTTCCAGCCATGAAAGTACGTTCTTCAGTCAAGAAGATGTGTGAGTTTTGTAGGACAGTGAAGCGCCGAGGTCGAGTATACATATACTGCTCGTCCAATCCCAAACACAAGCAACGCCAAGGCCTATCAACATTTGCAAGTGAAGGTTCTTATCCTTCATTGTAAGTACTTGCTTTTCTTTTAATTTGGGCGTCTTCTGTTATTAGTCTGTGAATACACATTGTATCTATCTTAATAGTCTGTTAAGATGGAAAACTTTGGAGAATTATGCCGAAGAGAGTTGTTGATTGCATGACTTTAGGTAAGGTCTGGCAATTTACTACTTGGGGGTAGTGTATGAATGTAGGTTGAGTTTATCTGTTTATGTAAAACAAAAAGGACTGAACTCTTGCATGTAAATTTGAAGAATTTTTAAGAGTTTTTCAGAACCGATAAGTTAATTTCTTATGTTTTCATACAAACATGAGCTATGTTGTGGGCTGATTCCTGGAAATTTGTTGCTTAAATATGGCACTCATAAGTCTTCGTTTTCCGGTTATTGAGCTAGAGATAAATATTGAGATTGTTAGAAGTTCATTTTCATTTTCATGAGTAATATGCTGATAGGAGTGGCCTATAATAGAAATCAGGATTGTTATGGGGTTTATGGGTAACTTCTCCTCACCTAATTTAATAATTGCGCAACTTCTCCTCACCTTGCTCTCTTTTTTATAACCAAAGTATTCTAGCCAACCTCTAATTAATTTCTCATATACCCATGTAACAATCCTAATTTCTCTTTAATGCCAATCCTATCATATGCGGTATGATGGTATAAGTTTCACCCATTTTTCAGGTTCTCAAGAAGTGAGGTGAAGCAAGAGATTCTTCCCAGTCACAGCTCGCAACCCGGGCTGGCTTCTCTCATCCCCCAAAAGCATCAGCCGACAATGTTGCTTGGTTGGAGAATGGGTCTGGCTTCAATCCTGTTGAAGAAACAAAATTAGCTTAGTAAACAAAAAAGGACTTACAAATATCACTCCTGCTACATTGGTTTCTCTTTGACCTTCTTTCATGATACTGGTATTTTGAACAATGATTCTGCTTTCTCTATAAAGAAATAAGCACTGATGCTCTCAGTTTTGTTTGTTTTGGTTTTGATACTTAGAAGGGAGGAAGTTGCTTTGTTTTTGTTTTACTTTTTTGAACTCCAGTTTAGTCCAGATGAGTTGGACCATCAATTATTTTCATTTTTAGCTTCTCAAAATTGGTGGCGCTCCCGTTCGCTATCCATCTCTGACATTAATTTGTAGATGTCTCATGTGTCTTCGGTGCCTTCGATGCCTTTCGGTACTTGGCCTAGGGACGGAGGAACCTGATTAATCCAAGTATAGCACAATAGAGCAAAACTTTGATTTTCCAGTTTCAAAAATAAAATGTCAGCAGAACTGTAAATCTTCAAATCAGTGACACAGACAGAAATCTGCTACCCATCGATGATGCTGGAGATTAGAAGTCGAATTTTCTATCCTTAATTTTCTTTCTGAAGAAATTATGTTATTATGTTATGAATGAAGATGTTTGCTAACTAATTTAAAAAAAATAAATGCTCAAATTCTATTTTAGTCTCGATTTCAGTAGAGTTGGGTCGATGGATTTAAAAAAACGTGCTCATAGTCTTTCTCCAGTAATTCTGTAAGAGGATTACAGGCTTGGTTTGGATGTGGTGTGAGTAGAGTGGTTGTAAAATTCTATTTATAATTAATTCTACTAACATGTTATTCAAATAGTCCCATGTTTGTTTAACTTTGTCTGGCATTTTTTAGAAACAGTTATTGGGAGGTCTAAGTTTTATCATCTTATTATTATTTATATCACTATTAGTTTAACATATTTTAACTTTGGGTGTGGCTAAAATTGACGTGTTTTAAGTGATTGATTTCGATCAATACATCTATTGGAAGTTAGTAAGCGGAAGTAAGGCCCTAATAAAAAGAAAGTAATTTTATGGGTGTCAAATTTTCAATTTATTAAAAAATTCACTAGACTAGTCAAATTTAAAATGTAAATATAAATACAATCATTTAAAAATTTTTTTAGCAAGTACAGTAATTGATATTAATAAATATACTGCCAAACTTATGATTTCAATTGAGTGAAATTAATAAAATTGATGACTTTAATAGAATAGAATTGATTTGATTTAAAACAATAGTGTAAAATAGATTACTTTTAAATAAAATTGATGACTGAATTGATTTAAAACAGTAGAGTAAAATTGATTAAAAATAATGAAAGTTGATTAACCAAGATTTTTTAAAATTTTTCTGAAAATTAGAAAACCCTAGAATTTGTTGTTTCTTTTAAATACTCTCTTTAATTTTTTATTTTTTTTTCTCGGTTCATAATAATTTTGATTCTTAAAACTACTGTGATGCTACGAATGTGGGTAGAAATGGATGGATAGTGGGGGCACACAAAGAGTGAGAGTCTAAACCACCAACAAAAATCCACCAATTGAACTCATCCATAACTCAAATCTCTCTTCCCTGAATTTCCAGGAAACAACCCACCAATTTCTTTTTTTGGTATTTGATTCTCACTTCCCATTCATCTTTCCCAATTTTCCCTCAACAAATTTTCAAGTCCACTCTTATCTCTTTCCAATTGCAGGGTTTTGGCCTTTTCCCCTCCCTCGAATTGATGCCCTTCTCTGCGATTTTGGCTTATTAGCATCATCAATGGTTAGTTCCTTCGCTGCCTGGATCAGCCGCTTGTTCGCTTGCATGGGGTAAGTCCTTGATCTTCCTCGCCAATCCCATTCAATCCGCTCTTCCTAATGAGTTGTTATCTTTGCTTCTTTTTGAGTTCTGTGATTACCCTTTTGTCTAATTCATGGAGTTTGTTCTGTTTTTTGTTTTTTTTCCCCTTAATTTGTTCTGGGAATGCCCCCTTTTTTCTTCTTTACCTAGAATTTACTGTTTTAACTGTAATGTTGAGTTGAAATGAGGATAAGGGGTTTGGATAAGTGTGAGATTTCTTGTTTTTTTTTTTCTTTCTTTTAGATTGCTAGTTTTTGGCTTGGCTATGTAAAATAGTTTTATTGAAATGAAAGAGTTTTGATTGCTTATGGTATCCTGAACATGTCGAGTTTTTAATTTTAATTGCCTATTCCAGCTTGTGCGGAGTGACAAGAGTATTGATAAGTTCATTTCTTAGTTTCTTTTGTAGGCGACGAAAATGATAAAAGCTAAGTTCTATCCTTTTATAAGATTTACCCGTGATTTCCTCTTTTTTTTTTGGATAGGAAAATAATGCGTTTTCATTGATAGGATGGAAATATTACAAGGTTTAGAGTGAGGTTGTGAGCTATTTTTACAATAAGATAACACCACAAATACAAAAGTTCAACTCTCAGGAAGTTGAACATCCCACTTTGGATCATAAAAGGAAAGACTTGCACATTTGAAAGATTATATCATTATCAGCTACACTTTCATGTGGAGAACTTGCAAAGGGAGGATACTCCAACCGAACTGGCATAGAGGAAAGGGACAGAGGTAGACGTATCCCAGTTTGGCGCTAGGCGGTGGAGAGTGCGGAATTGAACCAGAACTCATCAAGACATTATTTAACAAGAGACAAAGAAAGAAAAGGAAGTCGATACGCTGAGGGCCACAAGCTTCTAGGAGAGAGAGGGGGTTGTCGCTACACCGTGGTCAGCGAACGCTCAAGAGGAATCCCAAGTAGAGCAAAGGAATGCCGGATGGAGTAGGGTGGATCACACATGCTATATAATTGAAGCTCTTTAGCTAAAAGAGGGTATATATGGAGAATATCGTTAGGAAAAGGTGTGTCAATATAGTGGCCTCACACGGTTTCCCACACATATTTCTTCATTTTTGATAATTGGTTAACATCGATGCCGAGGAGGTGCTGCAAATAGTCACACATAAAATAGAAGCAAGAATTCATATAGATACGCATGGTACTGCTATTGTTTACACGATATTTATTAGAAAGTATAGGCATCCATCTCAAAACCAATTAGCAATGTGGACTGTGGAGAGTAGCCCGCATATCATATAAATGTGTTTAAGGATCCTCACCTTTCTAATGTGGGACAAATGACCAAAAGGTAAGTATCTCCAACAGTTTTCATCGCACACTTCATGTGTTCCACTACCAACCAATATTGGTGCGGAGGAAACAACAACTAAACTCCATCAATCCAAGAAGGCCAAATAAAAGAGTGGACCAAAAGAACCCTAAAAAACCTGGGTCGATCCATGTGAGCCGAACCGCCCTTTTGGACCGATCAAGTTTGCCATAGACCAAACTGGTCATAAAGGAAATAAGGTTTCTATGAGTCCTCATCTTCATCAATGAAGCCGCCGGTGCCGTTGATTCAAAGCCCAAAGATTTTCTGGTAGCATCAACGATCCATCCCATTGCAATTAACGTTCGGAGGAGTCACTATTTAGAGCTGGAAGCGCCTATTCAGAGCCAGAGAACGTGCAATTGTTGGAGTTTTTGTCTCTGTTAAGAGTTGTCGGGGTCGCGCATCAAGTTGGAAGAGACTCGCCAGAAAGTTGTGGATTTCATGGACATTTGTTAGTTCACCTAAAAGATTAAAAGATACTCTGAAAAGAAAGAGGCCAAATTCCGCATACCGGCGATATGCCTCTGAGTTTCTTCGAGATCATGAGATGGAGGAGAGAGGAGGATGCGACATCTCTGTTATTATGGTTTGTGCTGTGAGAGTTTAGAGAGAGAGACTTTTCTTCTATAGAAAATGGAAAGTTTTAAAGAATCCTTTATCATCTATCTTATATTATTCAAGTCTAGTTTATTACTGAAAGGAGAGTCTAAAATGGCCAAGTTTTAGTTCTAAGATGGCTACGTCTTACTTTTAAACATGATTACCCTTGTGCTTTGCGAACCCATAGGATGTGTTTCGGGCGACGGTTGGATTTTTATACATCTTAAATTATTATAATAGAGGTTATTATAATATTTTGTATTTGTGGTGCAATTTATTATATCTTATATCATGTGTGATGATAATTTGTGTTTGGAGTGCATATTATTATTATTATTTGATATCCATGTCTGTCTATTGTCACGGTTAGAAATAATTCTTAGGTAGTTGGTCATCATGAATTAAACTAATCACTTCTTAATTATTTAAGGTCATGTTGACCACTTGGTCATTCCATGCCATCCTGAGTTTTTCACTTGGTTATTATAACATGGCTATGGGTTATTATTGTCGGGATGATGAACGCTAATCCGCAAATTATTATAATCGGTAGCCCAATCACCCACATAGAGTAGTCAAGAGGGTGTTAGCCGCCTAGCTGGTGTCTGTTTTAGACTGCAGTCTTTACTAAATATTACAGTTTTCTTCTGCTAATTTAGTAAAAATATTTGATAATATGGATCTTTGAACGAATGAAACTAAATTTATCAATATTTGAAGTTTCTACTTTGAAGTAAAAAAACCGTCCATATTATTAGTAATGTGGAAGCTGAATTTTAATTTTGAATTGAATAGTAGTCGCTCAAAATGCTCAATTGCTGCAGTCATTCCCAATTTTCACTCTTGGCTCTTCTTTCATTTTTCTCCTTTGCTTATAATTTCATCAGTAGATGCATAAATGTTGTCTTGTCACTCATCCTAATATTACACTAAAATTTTGATTTTCTCTGGTTCTTAACATACTCATTCTTCTTTCCAAAGTGTTCTGTTTGTGTTCTTGGTGTCATCCGTCCAATTGATTATGAGAACTTGAGCAATTAAGGATTAATCAAATATCACACCAACTTCAATTTAAAACGTACATTTCTTACTTTTCATTGGTCACACCAACTTGATTATGTGTGTTCGCATCTTCTTATTTTCACGGTCAAACCGGCCTAAACGATATATATGACAACTGCCTCGACATTGTTGATGGCCAGTGCACATACTATGCTTTTATAGTATATATATTGCTTTATTAGGTTTATAACAGCGCAGGGGTTGTTTTGGATGCTGCACTAAACCCACACCTATTACTGCTGTGGATGAGCCATCTAAGGGATTAAGAATTCAAGGGCGAGTTGTTAAGAAACCTAGCATATCCGACGGCTTTTGGAGCACAAGCACGTGTGATTTGGACAATAGCACCATTCAATCTCAACGAAGCATCTCGTCTATCAGTACATCAAACCTCACACTCAGCCATAGCAATGCTGGTTGCACTGTGACCAACCCTACTGAATTTGTAAACCATGGCAAGTTTTCCTCTTTACTTGTCAGCTCTTCGATGAATCATTGATGATAAAATTGTATGCCTTTATGAGATTGTAGACTGTATTCAAGATTGTCAATCACGACTACTAACCTATCAGATATAGAGACGGAAACCAGTCACTTACTCATTTTCATTGCTTTCAGGTCTCGTTCTCTGGAATCAGACTAGAATGCAGTGGATTGGAAGTAGTAGTAGCAATGCAACGGATCAAACTCAACCGATACAAAAGGAAAAAATCAGGTCAGTCCACCAAATTTCTCATCCCTCTAATTAGTAGCCACCATTTTTAATCGCTTTTGCTAAGCGCTATAGACGTACAAAAATCCCAAGTAAAAACTGTCCTTGTAGATCATATAATCTCCATACCGAGCGTAAATACGCATTTGTTTGCAGTTGGCGTGCAACATATGACAGTTTACTGGGTACAAGACAGGCTTTTCCTCATTCAATTCCTTTGTCTGTAAGTTTGCTGCTGAAATTTTGTCATTTCAGTCTCTCCATTGTTACATTATATGAATAAGAAATTCAAAATATTTATACAGGAAATGGTGAAGTTTCTTGTGGAAGTATGGGAACAGGAGGGCCTATACGATTGAAATTGCTTTGTTTATTTTGGATATATTACTTAGATGGCATAAAGAAAGGGAATAAAATTGTTTTTGTTTTTTGTTTTCTTTCTTACCTTTATCGATCATCTTACATTTTGAGACTGAAACAGCAGAAAACTCGGCTGCCTTTTCATTTTGTTAATTCAATGCGTGCAATGATATATGTCCATCATTTTCTTTGTACTCTTCTTTCCTTCCTTTTTTTTTTTCCCTTGTTCATTCTGTGAATAAGAAGGAAAATCTTCATCATTTACATGTTGGTAATAATGTGATTAGTTATAAGAGGAAAAAAAAGTATGATTCGTCGTACCTCCAATCGTGTAGAGTCAATAGCTACCGCTATAAATAATTTTCCATTTCCGTACCATGATTTGGATATGTCCCGCTCCCTCACGAGTCACAAGAATACAAAAGGAATTTACTAGTTGATACACTAATACACCAACCTATAAGTGTTTCTAATTTAAGATGCGTTGAAACCAGATCCACTTGCTCTATTTAAAGTGCTTGGAACATACCATTTTTTGTGCTTCTCGGATGTGGGACAACTATCTTCGGGTATGTTTGGAGTGGTGGGTGTTGAATTACGTAAATCAGTAATCAACCTATAAACTTAAGCTTATAGGTTGGAGTAAATTTAATTATGCCAACTAACACTCTCTCTCACTTGTAGACTTCAAAATTTTTAGAATGTCTTACGAGTGGAATTAATTTTAATGAAGAGGAAAAGATTTGACAAAGGCTCGATCTCATGACCTATTGCTCTGATACTATATTGAATTATGTAAATCGTCAATCAACCTAAAAGCTTAAACTTGTAGGTTAGTATACCGGTATATTTAATTATGTTAACTAAAAGTGGGATGAGATGGGGAAGAGAAAGTGATCACTTCTCATTGTTTGGTCCATCGGGTTTTCATCCTATGAATCACTAATTTACTCTTACAGTTCTTTTATCTCTTCCCTTCTTTTCTCTTCCTTTCTCTTCCTATCGTAGCCAAACATACCTTTCTAATATTTTGTCAAAAACTCGACAACAACTTTCAATTTGGTAGGTTCTTTAAAGCGTTGTTAGGTTTTGGTAATAAATGCTCTTTCTCTCTATGCATCCATTTAGAGTTTGAGGCTCCATTGAATTGCAGAAGTGCCTGTACTAAGGTACATGTTGGTGCATTTGACAAAGGCTAAAAGGCAAGCAAGTTTAACGAATGGCTTTAAGATTTAACTGTGGTAGATGAGAGACAAGGGACAGAGAGAGGTCCCTCCAACGGTAGGGTACCCTAAAATGATAGAAGGATAACATGGGCTTGTAAAGTGGTTGCCCTGAAAATCTGAGTTAGCCCTCTGATAATTCAGCAGAGTGCCATATGCACATATCAACTCCACATCAGATTTCTCTTATTTTCAATCCAATTCATTAATTTAAATAATCTCACCCATTCATATCATATGATTCTTTTCAGTACTAGTCCTATTACAATTACCATGCTTAAAATATTCTAACTTCCATACTCATTTCCGAAATCTCCATCACTCTTTGGAGACGCTCTTCAAATTTGATATAAGAGATTCAGACTATGAGTCACGTTTGGAACTCTTTCAAGACACCCTTCACATTTGATGTCAGACTATGAGTTGCCCATCTTTCGTTTCGTACTTAGAACCATGGTGTTAAACTAGACTACTTTCAAACAATGAAGCCAACGCAACATTGATCTGTACAGTTAATGTTTATAAGTTAAAATTTCATAGAATATACATAAAACAAGAATCATAGAATCCATTTCTAAAGATGGAAACATTTTCCCACCTTCACATTGTGTATTAAATGAAGGGAAACATAACAAAGATTCGGCTCAAATTACTAATATCATTAATTAGTGATATTCATGATGTCCGTTAAAGTAAAGGTGTTGTAACCTTCAATCATATATTAATAGGCTATGCAATGGTTTGACGCATTGTTTAGCATCTTTTAGGGCAGTTGAATTTGGGGGGTCAATATTTTTGGCGAAGCCCTATGTCGGGATGTTGGTTCTTTTCTCTCTTTATTTTCTGCTCCCTATGATTTAAAAATCTAAATTTTAGTCTATATAATTTGGCGAAATATAGAATTTAGTTCATATAGTTTAAAGAAATATAAAATTTAGTTCTTATGATTTGAAGAAAAAAAAACAGAATTTAGTGTCTATGATTTGATAAAACCTAAAAAGTAGTCCATCTTATTCGTAAATCATAGGCAAATTAAGTACGTAGATGTAACTTTTAATATATTAATGATGATTTTTTTTCCAATCAATTAATTATCTCACACTCTCATCATTAAATACATAAAAATAATTAAACTCTACTAATTTTATTTACCAACAATTATAAACAACATAGACTGTCTTTTAAATCTTATCATAGGAATTAAATTGTAGATTTCTTCACACCACGAATAAATTTATAAACCTAAAATTAATGATTGAAGTGAAGTATTGATTTTTTTTTTTTTTTTTTTTGTTAGTAATTTCTTAAATGCATGAAATGAAATATATGTGTATATATATGATTATGAAATATTTGGAAGCCTCCAAGTCCCATTATCTTTTAAGGATTGTGGGATAGAAGGGGCCCAATAATTGCAATTCTATAGGTAAAACTTTAAATGAAGGGAGAGATGGAAAATTAAATAGGAAGCAAACAAAAACAAGACTCCTCCTTTTTCTTTTTTTCTTTTTTTTTTTTTTTTTTTGGTAGCCAACTAGACCCCCTGGATTCTTTATATAATTACATTTCTCATAAATCTTTATCAGTCCTTTATTCAAACTTCTATTTTCATGTTATTTCAAACTTTAATGTGTTTGGGGGCAAGAGTTAGAAGTACTTATAAACATTAGCTTATTATAATAATTAATATAAAATTATGAGATACATGTTATTTTTAATAATCTTATTATAACATGAACAACGAATCATTATAGTTGGGATGAAAGATGAAAGATGAACGATTATGGACGAATCATTATAGTTCAAATAATGATTGAGTTATTGTATTTCAATCTAACATATTCTTAAATAAAGCTCAAACATCCACTGGATATATAGATACAACCTATTTTTTTTTTACACTCAACAAATATGAGAGAAACAAAAGTGTGACGAATGTTGTTTCATTCATCAAATGATCTGATGTTATATTACTTTAATCTCGTTCAACTTTTGCATGCAATGATTTAGTTTTCTTATAGTACTATAATGACTATTTATTACTATTACGATTAATTATGTTTATGTTATACATGTTTTCATATATTTTTTTGATTCATCAAATATGTCAATTTAAATAGAAAAATTTAAGATGATTCTTCACTTTTTAATGTATATATTTACTCGACGATACATATATAATTTAAAATATATACACTATATATCAATAATGCGATAGACATGAATACGAGAATAAAAGAACATGTTGAGCATTTGATGGGGAGATTTCAACTAGAAGTATTTGATGTGAAAATAAGGTTTTTTTTTTGTTTTTTTTTTTTTTGGATGTATAGGTATCCATGATTGTTATTATTGTATGCTTCTCCTAAATTTGTATGATACATTTGATCTCAAATGTAGCTGCATAATAAGTTTTTGTATCATATAAACAATTAATGAGCTAAAAAAAAATATATAAATAATAAGGCCAATAGGGAAAACTAGTAAATCCAAGATTAAAAAAAAAAAAAAAAACAATATAGGTTTTGTGAGGTTAAACCTTTTATAATAAAGTAAGATTCACTAAATTCACGAAAAGATAATCTAAAGAGTTGGTAGTGCATTGATTTTATTGTTTTGAAGTAATCCAGTTCAATACCACGTTATAAATTTTTATAATCATTCCTTAAATACCTGATACAAATGAGTTATTATTACCATTTCTTCTTTGCAATCATGCAAAATAACTTTTCATTTTTAATCACCGAAAACGATCCATTCCTAAACACAAGTTTTTGACTTATTCAATTGGGACCCTCCAAAAAAAACTGAGAGATTCACTGCACAAGCAAAGACAGAGCCAATACCATTTCATTTCACTGTTTGCTATTTTGTCAACACTTATCATAAACCCCATTATTTCATTTGAAACTTTCAACCCTTTCTCTCTCAATCTCTCTCTCTCTCTCTCTCTCTCTCTCTCTCCAAATAATGGCTTTTAAGAACTCTTTCTTTCTCATTCTCCCTCTCATATTTTTCCTCTCTCTAACATCAGGTAACTAATTAAACCATCCCCCCAACATAATTATGAATCCAACTTAGGAAACATTAATGATGTTTTAAGTTTATGGTTTTTGTTGGGTTTTGTGTTGTTATTTCAGGGGATGAGGATTCAAAGCAGAAGGAATTGGTGATTGGGTCAAGGCCACCACGGTGCTTCAGCAAGTGCTTGAATTGCAGGCCATGTGTTGCTGCTTTGGTTATCTCTCAGCGCCATAACGCTGATGATCATAATCATGCTGTTGCTGTTCCTCAAATCCCTAAAGATGATGCTTATTATCTCCTCTCTTGGAAATGTAAGTGTAAAGATAAGTACTTTCAACCTTGAAAAAAAGACACACATATGGGGTGTTAGGGGGAAAAGAGAACCAGAAACCGTTACCAGTATTTGGAGCGAACTTGGTTATAAGAAACCGTTACCTGTAATACTCTGAATGATTACGGGGATCGTAATCTTTTTTCTTTTCTTTTGAAATCGGAAGATCGAAGCTTTTCTCCACTATATACTGGATAAACACGCTCATCCCTAGGCCAGGCACTAGAAGACATCGAAGGAATGGAGATACGGGAGATGTCTACAAATTAATGTCACATATGAGAATTGAACTTAGGATCTTGAGGAAGCACACCTTCAAAATCCAAGTCTTCAACTACTAGCCACCTTCCGTAGACATGAGAGGTCATAATCTGTGTTTGAGGTGTAAGAAATGATTATGAGAGAATGAGTACTGGTTATCGAGGATGAAAAGTAGTTATGGGAATGGATAGTGATTGTGAGGGAGACAAATGTCTCCAAATGGAAGTCTCGAAATTTTCAAAATATGTTCTTTTCAAGGTTTTAGGTTCAAAATCTACAAATGACCTTATTCGTAAAATCTCTTATTATCTTCCAGATCTAGGTCTTGAAATGAGTATGTATGATCCTGAGCAAAAAAAAAGATTATGAGAAAAATAAATAATAATTACGAAGAGTGAAAGATGGCCGATGGCTCAGACGTGGGTAAAAGAATTACCCTCCATCTCCCTAATTTTACCACCCTGCCCCCAAACACCCCTGTAATTAACTTCCATCTGCCCTTCCCCATTTCTCATAAGTATATTGATTCTTGAGAGAAATTTTTGTTGGTGTCTTTTCTTTTGCTCAGTCTTTCTCAATGGAATGAAATTGAGTAGATCAATAAATCTCTTTCCTGGGAAATGATTGTAAATTGTGGTTTTCTTGACCTTTAAAACCTAGTGATTGTTTATGTAATTACACAAAGTAATACTGCTGAATATTCCACTAAAGTTGCACACTTTGATACAGATAATTGAGAAATTGATTTTTGTTCCTTTTACTGTTTGTTTGATATATTTAAATGTAACTCAACTTACCGGCTTAAGTTCTTAGGTTGATTGATAGTTTAACATAATTCAGCATGGTATCAGAGCAAGAGGTCCTGAGTTCAAACCCTTGTCAACTCGTTTCCTCTCCATTTAAAATTAATTTCACTTGTAGGACATTTTTAAAATTTTCCAAGTCCACAAGCGAAAAGGAGTGTCAGTTGATATTAACCGGTTGAATTATGTTAAACAACCAATCAACCTAAAAGTTTTAGCTGGTAGGTTGAGATAAATTTAATTATATCAACTAACACTTTGACCACTCTGTTCTGATAGCATGTTGAATTGTGTAAATGACCGATTCAACATTTACAAATGTAGTGAAAGAGAGAGTTTGTAAGTTGAGATTAACCTTTATGAGTTAATTTCTTTAAAACTCTGTTGTTGAATGGTCATGTTCATACTACTGTTCTTGGCCCGACCAGTTTCTAAACCTGCACAGCAAAGGAAATCTTTAAAATTCAAAACCTCATTTCTTCACAGCTGAAAAAAGTCTTCAGCCATTGGTTTATCTTACATTCAAACTCAGCCATGATGATGAGCAGCAGCAGCAGCAGCAAGAAAACAATGTTTTCTTTCTGTACATGTTCAGATTTTATGTTTGTATATACAGAGATGCCTTGTCTTTTAAACAGCTACCATCCAAATTGAACCCCAAAACTTTGAGAGATGTATACGAATGAGTGAAGAAAGATAAGAAAAGGCAAAAAGATTTATATTCGAAATGTTGTCATCATATTGGCATATTCAATATGATACTGTCATGTTAACGACTGTGTAGTAAAGGACATTCGACAATTTGCCTTATCTTTCGACATCATCACATCGATATCCATGTCTTTTCCTCAAGTTGTGGTGGCTTGCAAGGTCTAACTATTGATATGAAGTTCTTAAACTTGAAGGAAAAAAAAAGAAAAAAAAAAGATAAATAGATAGATAGATAGGCTCAGATTCTGATACGCCCAATCATTGTGTATTGAAAAACTTGTAATAATCTAAGATCATGAATCATAGCATTTAAAACCACACCAATGATCGTTTATTACATTTCTAACCTTAGAAGACAACCTCTCGAACTCACGACCTCTTGCTCTATTACCATATTAAATTATGCGAATCACCAATCAATTTAAAAGCTTAAGCGGATAAGTTTGAGTAAATTTAATTATATCAACTAAGATTTACCTATACTTAGCTTATTCTCACTTCTATCTCCTAACTCTAATTCATTTGGTTTTCAAGATATATAGAAAATGGGGTAAATTATAAATTTGGGCGCTATGGTTTGAAAAATATTAGATTTTAGTCCCTATGATTTAAAAATTTAGCGTTTAGTCCTTATGATTTTGAGTAATATAGAATTTAGTCCTTATACTTTGGAGAAATATATAATTTAGTCTCTATGATTTGGATAACTAGAATTTAGTCTTTATGATTTGATAAAATCTAAAAAATAGTCAA